>JAJOOF010010125.1:0-19190 GCA_029582545.1 Solanum lignicaule | reverse complement strand
CTAAACAAGTTTCCGGTAACTTCCGAAGCACATTTTTAAGAACTTTTGGGTCAAATTCAAATATAATCATTTCATTAAGTTCTCGACTCCAAACTCACATGTGAGGCTCTAGTTTCACTCTATCATTTTCCGGGTCGTTACAATACCTTAAGAAGAACATTTTCACCAGTTCGAAATGTCATGTCTCTTACCTTATGAACCGCATACTTCTTTTGTCTATTCTGGGCTGCTAAATTCTTAGCTTGAATACTCATCACCTTATCTTGAGCATCATTCACTAAATCAACCCCCAGCGGTTTCACATCTTCAGCCATCCTATGGGTGATCTACATCCCTTCCCATATAATGCCTCAAATGGTGCCATATTAATGCTGGAGTGATAACTATTATTATAGGAGAACTCACACAAAGGTATGAATTTATCCCAATACCCTCAAAAATCAATCAAGCATGCCCTCAACATGTCTTCTAACACTTGAATAGTCCTCTCTGATTGCCCGTCTGTCTATGGATGGAAGATTGTACTAAAAGTGAGTTGGGTGCCCAATTCATCATGTAATTTCCACAAAACATGGATATGAATTGGGTATCACGGTCTACGATGATAGAGAGGGGCACCCCATGCAACCTCACTATCTCTTTTACATACACCTTAGCCAATTGTTCAGCATTATAATCTATTCTTACTGGAATAAAATAGGCTGAATTAGTCAATCTATCAACCACTACCCAATATAATCAAACTTCCCCAAAGTCTTGGGAAGACCAACCACAAAATTCATGGATATCCTTTCCATTTCCATTCCAGAATTGGCATTCTTTGAAGCAAACCTGCAGGCCTTTGATGTTCATACTTCACTTGTTGACAATTCTGACACTTAGACACAAATTCCGCTATATCCTTCTTCATGCCCGGCTACCAATAAATTCACTTCAAATCTCGATACATCTTGGTTATACCCGGATGAATAGAATATTGCGAGCCATGGGATTTTGTCAACAACTTGTGAACCAAATCATTAACTCGAGGAACACAAATCCTCCCTTTAAAATTGAGCACACCTTCCACATCAAGAGTGGTCTCTTGTGCCTTACCATTCACAGTCTTCTTTCTAAGCTCCTTTAAATTTTCATCTTCAAATTGTTTAGCCTTGATCTCCTCAGTGAATGTGGCCCTCACTTCAATGCTATCTAACACCCCACCTATTTCTGAGATGCCTAGCTACATGAACTTAGATTCTAAGGTCTGAATTTCCTTAGCCAAAGGCCACTTGGATACACTCAAGCAAGCTAAACTACCCATGCTCACTGATTTTCGACTCAAAGTGTCTGCCACCACATTAGCCTTGCCCAAATGGTATTGAATGGTCACATCATAATCCTTGAGTAACTCCATCCACATTCACTGTCTCAAATTCAGATCCTTTTGAGTAAACACATGTTATAAACTACGATGATCAGTAAATACCTCATACTTAACACCATACATATAATGTCGATAGATCTTAAGAGCAAACACTATTGCTGCCAACTCCAAATCATGTGTTAGGTAATTCCTCTCATGCACTTTCAATTGGTGCGATACATAAGCTATAACATTCTTATTCTACATCAACACAACACCCAAACCAGAATGTGAGGCATCACAATAAACAATAAAATCCTTACGTTCAACCGGTAATGCTAGAATAGGCACGGTGGTCAAGAGAGTCTTGAGCTTTTGGAAGTTCTCCTCACATTTTTCAGTTCATTAAAATGGTATCTTTTTTTTTATCAAGCTAGTCAAATGAGTGGCAATAAAAGCAAAGTTCTTCACAAATCGACGATAATAGATAGCGAGCCCCACAAAACTCCTAACTTCCGTCACAGAGCTAGGTTGAACCCAATTATTAACCGCCTCAATCTTTTGAGGATCTATCATTACCCCTTATTTTGACACTATATGTCCTAAAAATGCAACAGAAGTCAACCAAAATTCACACTTAGAGAATTTAGCATACAACCTTTGTTTCCCAAGAACACCCAAAACAATACAAAGATGGTCATCATGCTCTTCCTCACTTTTTGAATAGACCAAAATATCATCAATAAAGACTATGACGAAAGAATCAAGAAATGGCTTGAACACCTTATTCATTAAACTCATGAAAGTTGCAGGCGCATTAGTCAAACCAAAAGACATAACTAGAAACTCATAATGACCATAGCGGGTTCTAAATGCCGTCTTAAGCACATCCTCAGGCCTAATTTTTAATTGATAGTAACCAGACCTTAGATCAATCTTGGAGAAAACTGATGCACCTTGCAATTGGTCAAAAAGACATTTATTCGAGGCAAATGATACTTGTTTTGAATAATGAGCATATTCAATTGCCGGTAATCTATACACACTCTCACACTACCATCATTTTTCTTAACAAACAAAACAGGAGCACCCCATGGGGAATCACTAGGACGAATAAATTCTTTATCAAGAAGCTCTTGGATTTGAGCCTTAAGCTCTCTTAATTTCTTCGGAGCCATGCGATATGGAGGGATAGAAATGAGGCGGGTACCAGGTTCTAAATCAATGCAGAAGTCTATATCTCTATCCGGAGGCATACCAGACAAGTCATTAGAAAACACTTATCTAAATTCTGACACCACACGAATAAACTCAATGGATGGAACCTCAATCTCAACATCCCTATTATGAGCCAAATAAGCCAAACAACCTTGCCCTATCGATTTCCTAGCCCGAATGAAGGATATGATCTTAGCTTGCTTAGGATTGTACACCTCTTCTCATTCTAATTTTTCCTTTTTCGAAATTTCTAGAGTTACAGGCTTAGTATTACAATTAAGCACAACAAAACAGGGGCACAACCAAGTCATGCCTAAAATTATATCAAAATCAATCATATCCAAAATCACCAAATCAGCCCAAGTCTAAAAATCCATAAACAAAATAGGACAAGCACGATAGACATGGGTGACTATGACTGACTCTCCAACTAGGGTAGAAACATGGATAGGGACATCATGTGTATCACAAATCATAGTAAATTCTGAGGCAAATCGCACGGATACATAGGAATAAGTAGAACCCGGATCAAATAACACATTAGCCATTCAGTCACAGATAAAAATAGTATGTGTGATCACTGCGTCAGACGCATCTACCTTATTCTTGCCCGGAAAGGCATAACACTGAGCCCTATCATCTTGACGAGCTACTTCCCTGCCTGGTTGCACGTTACCCCTGCCTACATTACTATTTCCTCTACCTACATAGCCTCGCTGATTACCTCCTCGCCCACTTTGTGGACGCCCTCGACCATTATTAACATTCCTCGCGGGTACCACTGCTCTAGACTGTTGCTACGCAGAATATAACACACGTGGGTGGGGACAATCTCTCTTCATGTGTCCAGGTTCACCACAATTATAACATGTACGATAAAAAAAATAGCCTACTTCCCGCTGAAGGTGCGACTCCCTAGCTATCCTGAATCAAATTATAAGGTGGAGTTTCCGAGTAATTACCTGTAGAGATGGGCATAGCGGACTGAATTGGCTTGGCTGCAAGTGTTGGCGTCCCTGAACCTTTGGAATAAGAACATTGAAAGTTGCCTAAATTTTTGGCCCTTTTTGTTAATGCCTTAGCCTGACCGTCTCGCCTCACCCCCTCCACTTTCTTAACATAGTCTGTTACCTCATTAAAACTCCTCCCTACAGAGGTCATATGAACAGATAATACTTGCAACTCAGAATTTAGTCCTCTAATAAATAAACGGATCATCTTCTCCCCAATAGTCACCAATTAAGTAGCATATCTAGACAAAACATGGAACTTGGCCTCATGAGCAACCACATACATACCACATTGCTCAAAAGCCATGAACTCATCATTCTTGCGATCCCTCAAAGTCCTAGGCACATACTTCTCTAGAAATAGAGCATGAAATTGGGTTCAAGTGAGTGGAGGTAAAGTTGAAGATCTAAATTTCATATAAGCTCTCCACCACTGCTTAGCCTCACCTTGAAGTTGAAATGACACAAACTCAACCTCATACTGATGGACAATTCCCAACTTATAAAGCCTCTCATAGCAATCTAAGATAAACTCATAAGCATCCTCATTCTCAGAACCAAGAAATACATGAGGCTTTAGCTTCAAAAACTTAGTCAACATCTCATGCTCATTACCAGTCATAACAGAACCCAACAAAGGACGGAAGATAGCATCATTACCTCCGGTCATACCCACCTTGGGGGAAGTTCTAGCAACATGGGGATTAGTAGGAGCTTGAATTGCTTGAGCGGAAGGAAGCACTCCAGGACCAACTAACCCTTTCAGGAATGACATGATCTGTTGAGCTAACACTAGGTCTATGGGAGAAACACTGGTAGTCTCAACCTGCAGCTCTTCCTCTTGTCCAGCCTCCTCAACATTTTCAACCTCAATATCATCTTTTATCTCTTCATGATATAAGGGAAGGCCTCATTTTGGGGAGCATTTCCAACCGGTGCCCCATCTCTAGCAGGCACCACTCTTCCTAGACCTCTACCCTTAGCTCTTTCTCTACCCCTGCCTCGACCGCGACCTCTCGCTGCAGATTTCTCAGCTGGAGCATTGACGGGAGATACATGTCTGACGTCGTTGAATCTAGTGTTAACCATCTGCGGACAGAAGAGTGAACGAGGTTAGATACCAATTTGAATCGCTAGATACCAATTTTAATCAAGTTATAACACGAAAGGAGACAACAAAAAACAAAGAGACTTCCTAAAGTCCTATAGCCTCTCAAAGAAAAGTACAGACGTCTCCGTACCGTTCCGTAAGACTCTACTTGACCCGTTTTGGTACATCTAGATTAATAAACCTAGGCTCTGATATCAACTTTGTCACGACCCAGACCGTCGTGATTGGCACCCACACTAACCCTCCGGTGGGAAAACCACTACTACAACCAAAACCAAGCAATTAAACCAAAAACTAAAGCATTTAAGGATACAAAACAAGAATAATAGCTAAAACTGAAGTTCCCATAAACTTCAAACAAAAGATCTAACAACTAACATTGCGGAAAAATACACATAGAACCTGAAAGTAAATATACCAAAACATCTAAAGTTCAACAAGTCTAAACAAGATGGGTCACAACCCCAAACTAATGAACAAATCTACAAACTAGAAAGTCTAAGTCCGAAATGTGGACATAGACGAAAGGAGAACTCATGGCAACCTGGAAGAACTGACTCACCCTTGAATTCGAACGATGATCACTGATCTTTTAAACGAGGTTTTTCAATAGCCGCTTGAAGATGCCCTGTACTCAACAAAGAAAAAACAAGTGTAGTATCAGTACACAACCACAGCGTACTGGTAGGATCACACGGCTATCCCATCAAATGTAACATAGGAAAGTCAATACAACATTATAAACATGCAAAATACCAAACATATACAATATCGATTATCACATGTTCAACAATATACATTTATAACAAGTCATTGGTCCTCTCATGGAACCCAAACCCAAACTGTTAGCATACTGAAACGTGGTACCCGATCCAATGTTTATGCTGGAACGTGGCAACCGATCCCATAAATATGCCGAAACGTGGCAACCGATCCCAATTAATATATCGGAACGCGGTATCTGATCCAATCAGCACACCACCATCACAATCACAAGTACATTCTCAATAATCATACAATCAAGAAGTGATTCATGGCATATAGTTATTCGTCTATCTCATTTATAACAAGTGTGATCAATAATGCAACATTCGCATATATACATATATCATAATGAAGCAAGAACAAACATACATCACACAATCATATAATCACAATTGTCACCTACCTCGAAACAAGCTTGAAACCCTAAGAAACTTGATCCTTCCCTTTTCGGATTCGTTCCGCTTGTTCTTGGTCTACAAACAATCAATACAATACGGAAATCAATAAACAATCATTAATTACCCGAAATACTAACAATTCTATGAACCTTAGATCATACCCATGATCCCAAGCACCCAAAATAGTGTTGTTCCCACCATATAATCTAGATCAAACCCCCCTCCCCCCCCCCCAATGATAATTACCTATTCTATTACGTTCTACGAATTGAAAAATGGATTCGGAGAGTGAAAAGCTTACCTTTAGCCTCAAGAATGGTGGAAAACTGTCAAGAGTCGGCTGGGGTTCGTTCCTTAGTTCTTAAAATGAAAAAAGTGCAGAGTAAAAATATTTTGGGGTTTATTTACGACTTTAAGTTGCGTCGAACCAGCCACAGAGGTCCTCACCCCGCTACAGCGGCCTCTCCCTGGCGGTAGAAATCCCGGCCCAACGGCTTGCACGGAATCAGCGAGTTATTTTAATAATTTCAAGACCCCCATTTCACAACACACCTTTAACCAACGACACTCAAAAAATACTGTTCACGCTAAGATCGATTTCGAGAGTTCTACTCACCCGAATTTAGTTCCGTAAAGTCGTACGGGTTCCTTAACGACTTATCTAACTACTCATGTAATCAAAATCATAAATAAGTCACCCGGTTGTTACCAGATTTTCCTACACCTTAATGACTCCGATTTCGTCCAAATCTGGACTAGGTTGGGAAATTTCAAGTTACTACGAAAAAGTTTTCCGACCCAAAAAAATTTTCCATTGGTTTTTCTATAACGACGGACACCCGGTCTTTACATATGTACAATGTAATTTTTTAACAAGGGGGATCGAGTGAAAAACCTCATGCCCCCGGCCTTGATCTTCCCGTGCCTGCCAATAGTCACACCATTGTTCATACATTAGAGAATTCTCTCTCCATTCTCCATCCTAGCAGACAGTTGAGAGTCAGAAGAGAAACCAGTTTCTCGAGTACACTAAACACTTATAATGAAACAACAATAAATTAAATCAGAATAAGCAATCACTCCAACATAAGTAAATTTCATCCATTACAAGTGAAAATGCCAAACAAGATTCGCTTTCAAGTGTCACTGATTCATCAAAAATCCCAGTGATCTGTTCGTATTGCAGAATGCAAAGAATGATACCTACTATTCAAACCAAGCAATCCATCCAATCAACATGTTATTCATCACATCACTTCACAGTTCAAATCTATTTCTATCATTAAGTACTTCCATACACCAAACATGATTAAATTCAATGGCATGAGTATATATGCAGGTGGTGCTTTCCAACTTCCAAAGTGAATTGTATTAGTCACTGTCGGAGCCAATAAGATCGCTGGACAAGTCATATTCCAGTGACGGTGATTCCATTACTCTTCACTAATTGATTTGTTGCAGTGAGACAATATGTTAACTAGTGATTTACTTTGTTTCTACATCTGCACTAGTATTGGGTACTAACGTCGAAAATATATCATTTCAAGTTAATATGTTCCAACAAAACACTCATTTATACTAAATGCATAGCTTTCAACAAATATATATGGAGTATCTCATTTCTATACTTCAGATTTCTTGTTGTAGTAGCATTTCAACATGTAGACAGCTACAGCCTGGCCCAAACAATAAAATATATATATAGTAACTTCTTTCTAATGTGAGTTAGACTCAATACACTTTAAATTTTTTTTTTTTTATTATTATTGTATTCAATCAAATTACACCATGCAAATGGTAAAGGTATAATACACAAATGTGTCCTTAAATTTGATCTCAATTTATATCTATGTTCTTCAACTTTGAGTCTGTATAAGTAGACACTTAAAATTGTATAACGTTGAATAAATAGATACATGTGACATCTTACATAACAATTCACATCCGACATGATGTTTTACAATGTATTATGTCATGTAGGAAGCATACGTCTACTTATTTAATTATATACTATGAATTTAAGTGTCTATTTATGCACACCTAAAGTCAACTGAAACTAAATTAATTAAAGGACACATTTAAATTTTATGTCAATGGTAAAGTAGTATAAAAGAAGGGATATTTGCAGGTGAATCCGTTACTAGGAAAGTATAAAAGAAGGGTATTTGTAGGTAAATCTGTAGGATTTCTAGATTAATTAATTAAAAGTCTGGCCCTTATATTATTACTAATTGATTTTACTTTAAATGTATTAAACATAATAATTATCTTATACATAAATATTTGATGAGGTTAGACTCTTAAATGACTTGTTCCTTTTGGGACAGGCTGACTATAGATTAAGTGTGTTTCCAGCATATACAAGGCCGTAATTAATTAACGATAATAGTTTAATTATCGTTAAATATATACTATTTTATATATATTAGTGATAATTAGCACCTTTTGTAAATGTCCCGAAAACCTATAGCGACATTGAATCCAACAATATTTAACTAATGAGGATAACACTCTTTGTTTATATGGATATTTATTGCCATTAAATATTATTTTTGTTATAGTGATACAAGACTACTTCCTCGTTTCATCGTCATTGTTGAAGGTAACAGTTGAAAATTAAATTGGATCACACATGTGGATAAACCCAGATCTATGTCTAACTAAATACTAATATATTATGTCTCTTGTTATTGTGTTCCTACTTCTTAATTACGTAACAATAAATAATGATCTTGGGTCTGCATAAAGCAAAGACGTGGGGAGAATATAAGAGAATATATTTTTTACCATATTGTGTTCCTAGTGTTGTATGTTTTTACGATATTGTTCTTCTGCGATTAATAAATAAAGAGCTTAAGGTTAAATTTTAAGAGAAGACTCATCTTCTTCTAACTCAATTTGGATCGGCCCATATTGACAACTCTAACAAACAATTTAGTAATTTGTTTTTTTTCGAAAAACAAAAACGCTAGCCGTGAAAATTTGAAAAGGTAGTATTATAAATAACTCAAATGCACTCGAATTTGATCACGAAATAGTTATCAATTACTAACTCATCGTCCTCGACTGTTAAGCATTTGACATATAAGTAACAAAATTGTCAAGGTGTGTTATGCAGAGACAGATCTTAGCTCTTGTTAAGTTATTTTTCTATGTCTTGATCTCCCCACAGCCGCATCCGTTTTGTCGTCTGCTCAACCTGCATTTCCATTTTCTTATTACAAAACACTCAAATCGTGTACTAAATGCAAATCGTGTTTTACTTAATTAGTCGATAAGGAACTAAAAATTCTGCACTAGTACTTGCTGTCAACACAGATCGATGATTTTGACCCAATTCTATTCTATAATTTCCATACCTCTTTATCCCAATCGATTCTATAGATTACAATCGAGAGTAGCAGTGTTTGCAAAGCGAGTCCAGCTATCATTCCTCCCCATAGTCCCTGCAAGATAGTAGTAAATGTGAGAGATACTAGTAAAACAAATTATACTACTTTGAGAATGAGAGTTTAATTACCCTGACTCCAAAGTTAGCCACATAACCAAGAACATATCCGAGAGGCATACCAAATGCGTAGTAAGAACCCAAATTGATATAAGCCACTAGCCCTTGCCACCCACCTCCAACAGCAACACAAAAAGATCATTCTGAGGACTGAGGACTATGGAGGAGTAAAGCTCTCTTAGCTATAGAAACAGAACAATGTAATTAAAGAGCAACACCTGATATTACACTGTTGAGAAGCATTGTTACTCCAAGAAACTGAGCAAGCTCAGAAACAGATTTAATCAAGACCTCGTTGTCGGTGAAAAGAATGGCAACATGATTTCTTACTGCCAATACTACACTCATGCAGAGAATTCCAATGAGAATTGATTGAAACAGTGTGACATAGACACTATATTTGGTCACCCTGGCATGTCCTAACCCAAGCTCATTTGAGACCCGAACACTGGAAAAAAAAATACATTAACATAAACTCATCCAAATGGCAAGATTTAGGATTTCATTACCTTATGGCAGTGTTGATTCCGACAAAAAAAACATTTCTTGCCATTCACCAATGATTGAGCTAAAAGATGACCAAAAATTGATATGTTTGATCAGTTGGTCAAGTCAATCAAATCTTGATTGAATGCAGAACAATCTATGGGGGGGAAGAAAGAAAGCACAAGACTTACCAAATAGAGAGGGATGCAACAGCAGTAACAGGATCTTTAAGACATCCAGCGATGAGAACAATACTCATCGTATACCAGGTTTCTAGGGATAGCATAATAGCCGACTCAATTGACAGTTTAACAAAGGGCCACATGTCATTGAATGCAGACCAAGACCATCCCTTCCACCCATCCTTGCACCAAACAACGTAAGCAAATTGAGCTATCCAGCCTACAAGATTAAGTGATATAGCTGCCCCGGTTAAACCCCAATTGAATACATAAATGAAGAGCCAAAGGAGTAGGAGAGCCACAAAACCAATCCAGGCCAACTTTACTCTGAGCTTGAAGAAATTTTGAAGTGGGAATAGTGATAGACAGGGAATATAATTCAGGTATGGTGAACTTTCCAGCAATATCATGATGTTGGCCTAGGAACTTTAGTATAGGATGTATATCGGCAACAGAAGGAAAGTACTGAGGAGTAGAATAATCATTGAGCGTTGTGTGTAAACTCCAAGCATGTGTATTTGCCCAGCACCAAATGCCTGCCCACAGAGTGTCTCCAAAGCACTCCCCATGCCCATCTACAGATTAATCTCATAAGAAATGAATGAGAATTCTACGAAATGCACATCAATAAGTAAAAGGAAACAGGGGACTCACCATGAAGCCGAAAGCGAAAGTAGCAATGACAGTTTGAGCAAAACGAAAGTAGCAAGCCGAAACCGTTACCCATAACTTTACTGTCTCAATCCACTGTTGCAAGGTCTGTTGGTCCGAGATGACCACAGAAAGCAACAGTGACAGCGTAGAGTCCGTATTGACACATCATATTCAAAGCTATTGGGCCTCCGATTTCCCATAACTTTACTGTCTCAATCCAGAATTCATTCAAATTCACTATAGAAATACGCCGGTAGTCACCGTCCGAGCAAATAAGATCGCCAACGGTGATTCCATTGGAAAAATAGTAGTTAGTGCGTTTTCATCTGTCTAATTTCTGATGAAGACACCAAATAATAAACAAATGCGAACGAGATATTCTAATGATTTAAGTCAATGACAAAAATATTAAAAATTTATAAATAGTTGAGAAATTACTATCATTTTATCCTCAAAGACAAGCTTCTCTTAGGGTTACATATCGGTCGGTTTGATTCGGGTTTGAAATTTATCGATTTGACTTATTGGTTATCGGTAAGGCTGGGCACCGGAACGGGTTGTACCAGTACCATTCCGGTCAATTCCGGTCCGGTAGTATTCAGGACGGGATGGGATACATTGAACCGGTACACGGAACGAAACGGTACCATGATTTGGTACCGGTATACCGGTACCGGTTCATCCCGATTCCGTTCCGGTCCGGTCCGGTCCCGGTAAATCATTTTTAATTAAAATAAAAAATAATATTTTTGTCATTATTTACTTTTATTAGCATTTCTTTTTTATTTTTATTTAATTTTTAAAAAATTACAAACTTAAGTTATTTAACTTACAAGTTATAAGTATAACTTAATAACTTATAAACTTCAAAAGATTCAAATCTTTAAAACTTATAACATAACTACATAAGCTCAAAAACTAAAAAAAAAAACTTTATTAAATTTAACCTACAAACTTATATACATAAAAATTAAAAAAAATATCTTTAAAATAAACTTAAGTAAAATTATTATAAATTTTAAAACTTAAATACTATAAACTAATATAACTTAGAAAAATATAAAAAACATTCATATTTTCGTAATTCAAAATAACTCAAAAAAAATAATTATTTTTTGAAATAACTATATGTGCCGTCCCGTTTATCCCATCTCGTTCCGTTCCGGTCCATTCCGGTCCGTCCCGGTATATAGTGGGACGGGACGGAACTGAGCCTCCATCCCGGTAGTTCCGGTCCGGTTCATCCCGGTACCGGTCAACAACCCGATCAAACCGTCCCGTTCCGGTCCGGTACCGGTTCATTCCGGTCCGGTGGTCCCATTCCGGTCCGGTGCCCAGCCTTAGACTTATCGGTTTGAAGAGATGTTAAACCATTATAGAACCATTAAGATATTGACTTATCGGTTATTGGTTTATCCGATCGTTATCGGTGATCGGTTTTTAACCGTTAAGATTTGACACACAAAAAAACATTGAAAATCACTTAATAACAAGGTGACACACCATGCACATGAGTTCACAAGTTGCATCTTTAACAAAAGCAAACACTTTTACATTGTAGAATAACCAAGAATTTGGGACAATCCGAAATAAAAGTAGGAAACCAAACTCTAAGTCAAGTACTTTATATACAAAATGGTATAAATATAATTATTTAATTTACTATCGGGTTATCGGTTAACCCATTAAGAAAAAACCTAAAACCGTTAAGAACCGGTAATTCGATAACAAAAAAGATCAAAACTGTTATCAAAACCGCTAAATCAATAACCCATTACAGCTAAATCAATAACTTTTTTTTTATTCGAGTTATCAATTTCAATTCTGTTTTGAACAGCCCTACTCAGATTTCATGTTACCATGGTTTAACTTTAAATATACTCCTTTTCTTTCTTATTAACTGAACTTTTTTTAATTTTTAAAATAATTAAACCCTTCAAAGCTTAAAATTAATATTTCAAATAAAATCCATAACTCCTTTCATTTATTGAAGTTTTATATTTTCTAGAAGATAAATTATACTATTTATAAAGTTATAGTTATGATTTCAAAAAGAAAAATAGTGAAAATTATGATTTAAATTATGTCCTTGAATGTTTTTCTAGGACCCATTTGGTTAAAAATATATTTTAAAAAAACTTAGGAAATAGTGTTTGGTCATACAATTTGACAAACATATTTGGTAAACATCTCAAGTTTCCAAATACTAAAAAAAAACTAATATTTGAGCCAAGTTCTAATAATTAGGAATTTTCAAAAATTTAAAAATTATCCCAAATTTTTATATTTAAAAAAAAACACACTTCATTTACTATTTCCAACTAATATTTATCTACCTCCTCCAAAAAAAAATTGAGTTATAATTTGAGTGACAAAATTGAAAAAAAAGAACAATTTATTTTGAATGAGTTACAATTTCAATTGAATCAGTAATAAATTTAAATATACGACTAATATTCTTGAACAAATTTATGGCTACATAGTGGACTTCACCCAAAAATAACTTATCAAGAATATTAAAAATTTATACTAATTAAACACTAACTTAATACATTATCTCACAAAATCAATTAACAAGAAATATAGAGAATATATTGTACAAAATCTTGTTTTAAAAATAATAAATTTTGTGTCCAATCAAATATTAAGTACCCTTCACTTCTAACTCAAAGATTGCGAGTTTAAGTCACCATGGGAACAAAAAAAGATGGGAGCTCTAAGAAGGGTAAATAAAAAAATTAAAAAAAAAAGGCGTCACTGAAAAGGAGGGACGTGAATCTCGTAAATGCCTTCACAATAAATGATGAATCTGTGCCTCTGTTATTAATTTATGGTTCCCACTCCCTAGACACTTTGATCATCATCGCCGAATGTAACACTAAATTGTACTTTTTATTTAATTGTTATTATTTTTAGGTTTTATGTCTTTTAAGAAATTAAGTTTATTATTGTATTTTTATTTAATATTTTTAATTAATTAATTTGATCAATAAATATAAATTAATTATTATCTATGTTCTATTTTATGTGATACTGTTTGATTTGACATTATTTTATTTTTTAAAAGTAAGATTTTTAAAATTTGTGATCTAAAATAATCCTTGAATATTTGTATGATTGTAAATTATTTCATCAAGGGTAAAAAGAGAATTTTTTAGTTAAATTATTTCCAATTATAGTAAAATGACATTCTAAGGGCACATAAAATGGGACGGAGGAAATACTTAGTTTCAGTGTTGGTCAAATACAAAATTCCAAAACTAATAATTCTCAAGGAAAAACAATATTATTTATATATTGTTTTAATAAAATGATAAATATTAAAGAACACTTATTTTTAGTAAGAATGACCGTATATAAAACAGAAAAAGTATATTTAATCAAGTGCTAAATGGTCAGAAAATTTGGCCAGAATTTGGCTAGAAAATTAAAAAAATTATAATATTTTTTTAATTTTAAATTAAACTGGTTTTTTTTTCATTTTTTAGTTAAAATGTATTAAAAGTTAAAAAAGTAAAAATATTTAAAAAGATAAAATAAGATAGAAAAAAATATCATTCCGACCAAAAAGACTTTTACTTTTAGTATTATGAAGTCCAACCGTTGGCATTAAAGCCACTCTCTACGCCGTAAAGCGAAAACCATATAGTTTGTATTTCATCAATTTATTACATTGTTTTATCGGGAAACAAAATTGGCTGGTAATGAAAATTTAAAAAGGGAAAAGAATAAAATCTTGAGGAGATTTTTAAATCCACTTGGGTCAAAATTATGATCCTAGTAACTTTTAACTACTTATTGCAAACCTTTTGCAAGTGTCCAACTCAAACATGGAAGAAATGATGGTGCTTTCACAAATTTGACCTCCAATACATAGGAAAATAAGTGCTTCCAATTATTTGTTTATAGGATGAAGGATCTTCTACTAATAATCTTTGAAGATAATGACTTGACATTCCAAATAATTTAGAGAAAAAGACAACATATTTGAAGAAAACATAAAAAGTAGTAGTCACATGCATTCCTACTCCACTCGTATTCTAATATTCTAAAATAATAATTGTCATTTGCTGACTTTATGTAAGTCGAGCCTGTGGAAAAATCTTCTTTTTATCACACAAAAAAAGTAAACCCAAAATTTTTAGCTGTGTGAGGCATGTAATAAAGTTTTTTTTGAATGTTATGGGTCGATCGCAGTGCTTAATTAAGCCGTTGTGAAATTTGGGATTTGGAGGTTTTTCTCTGTTTCTAAGTCTTGACCTCCCCAGATTCGCATCCGTTCTGTCGTCTGCTCAACCTGCATTTCCATTTTCTCATTACTACTACAAAACACTACTGAATGAACTACTTGTTGTCTATAGAGTTATCTTGTATCGAGGATGTCGAACATCAAGTGTTATGGAGTTTAATTGGATGATAAAAACCATTATTTCACATACCTCTTTATTCCAGTCAATTCTGTAAAGTACAATTGAGAGTAGTAACGTTTGCAAAGCTAGTCCACCTATCATTCCTCCCCATAGTCCCTTCAAGAGAAAATCCAAAATCGCGACAAATTAGTGTTTACTCGTTTCATATAGTGGTTTGAGAATGGAAGTTTGTTTACCATGACTCCGAAGTTAGCCACATAGCCAAGAAGATATCCCAGAGGAATACCAAAAATGTAGTAAGAACCCAAATTGATGTAAGCCACGAGACCTTGCCATCCGCCTCCAACAGCAACACCTACAAGCAAAAGTTGGTCCCAATAAGATTACTGTGAGGACTATGGAGGAGTAAAACTCTCTTAGAAACAGAAACAATTTAATAAAAGCAACACCTGATATCACAGGCTGAACACTGTTGAGAAGCATTGTTACTCCAAGAAACCAAGTAAGCTCAGAAACAGATCGTTTCAAAACCTCGCTGTCAGTGTAAAGAATGGCTAGATGACTTCTTAATGCAAGTACTACAATCATGCAGAGTATCCCAATGAGAAGTGACTGAAACACTGTGACAACGACACTACATTTGGTCGCCCTGGCACGTCCTAGCCCAAGCTCATTTGAGACCCGAACACTGGGAAAACAACAATACATTAACTCAAACTCACACACAAATGAAGTGCACATTTGTGAAGCTTTAGGACTTCATTACCTTATGGCAGCATTGACTCCAATGAAAAACATTGCTTCCCATCCATCAACATTTATGCTGAAAGATTACAACAATTGACATGAATCTCGAGCTCACAAAATTTCGTCTCATTCACAAATAAAAGTAACAACCAACTTCCCATTGCCCGTTTGAGTTGTTAAAGCCTATCAAATACACAGTTTAAGCTCAACTCGCCTACCCTGACAGGATGTTAGGTTGCGTTTTAACAAGCTTAAGCATTGCTGAATAACCATCTTATGCTAAATTGCTAATTAAATGGGAAAAGACACAAGACTCACCAAATAGAGAGGGCTCCAACTGCAGTAACTGCATCTTTGAGATGACCAGTGAGGAGAATAATACTCATCATATACCAGGTTTCTAGGCATAGCATAACCGCCGATTCAATTGACAGTCTAACAAAGGCCCAAATCTCATTGAATGCAGACCAAGACCATCCCTTCCATCCATCCTTGCACCAAAAAACTACGTAAGCAAATTGAGCTAGTGCGTTGACCCAGCCTACGAGATTAAAGGATATAGCTGCCCCGGTCAAACCCCAATTGAATACATAAATGAAGAGCCAAAGGAGAATAGCATGGAGTACGAGAGCCACAAAACCAATCCAGGCCAGCACACCAACTTTACTCTGGGCTTGAAGAAATTTTGAAGTGGGAATGTTAACAGACAGGGAATATAACTCAGGAATGGTTAACATGGCGAACTTCCCAGCAACAACAGCAATATCATGATCTTGGCCTAGGAACTTAAGTATAGGAGTTGCGAAAAGATAGATTGGTAAGAGAAGGAAGGTACTCAGAAATAGAATTATCATTGAGCGTTGTGTGTAAACTCCAAGCATGTGTACTTGCCCAGCACCAAATGCCTGTCCACAGAGCGTCTCCAGAGCACTCCCCATGCCTATCTACACATAGATTACATATGCCCATATAAGAAACTAAGGGATCATAAGAACAGATGACAGTTCTGCATTACTGTTACATCGTTCAGTTTTTACTAGTTTAACAATTTACTGATACACAATCCAATCTTGACTATAATTAAAGCTCAAAATATCCAATGCAATGTAATACTCCACACCACTAGTTTAATATCTTTCTCGAAATAGAAAGTGAAATAAGAATACATTTGATAACAATAACTAGACTGTTGAGCTTAACCAACCCAAAGATACTCTTAACATATTTTGTATTTGATCGCTTTGGGTCAAACCCGCACAGATTTTGCCCAATTAACCAATGTTTTCAACTACCAATGCGGATTTTGTTTGCACATCCAACAGAACCAGTACATAACAATCTTGTATCACTTTGCAAAAAATTACTCCATTTAACCTATTATTCCTCACATACCAATCCGATTTAACAATACATTTCAAAAGTTTTGTGATATTCTTATAATCTGTATCAAGTCAAAATCAGACAATCAAATTGAAACAGAATGAGTACAACTAGTATTAGGAAATGCACATTAATAACGAAGTGGGAGTAAAAAGGAAAAAGAGGACGAAGACGAACCATGAAGCCAAAAATGAAAGTGCCGATGACAGTTTGAGCAAGGGTAACAGCAGAGAGCTCTGTAGGTCCAAGATGACCACAGAAAGCAACAGTGATAGCATAGAGTCCGTATTGACAGACGATATTGAAAGCAATTGGGCCTCCAATCTCCCATAGCTTCACTGTTTCAATCCAGAATACATCCCACAATTCATTCATATTCATGCTAGAAATAGGCCGGTAGTCACCGTCGGAGCCAATAAGCTGCCAGTGCTCGCCGGAAAAGTCATTTAGCAATGGTGATTGATCCATTACTCTGACTAATTGCTTCTCAGTTCTCACTTGTTATTGTAGCCAGAGTATTTATCTCATTTTTTTCAACGGGTAGACGGCCAAATAATAAACAAATATTAAGTTGATTAATAGGCCGTTTAGATTGGCTTTCAAAAAATAATAGTGCTAATAACCTTTTAAGTCAAACTTAAATGAAGTAAAAAGAAAAAAAAATAGGATAAGACTTACTTTTAACTTTTAACTTATTTAAAGTCATTTTAAATTTATTTTAAATTATTTCTAACCTTATCAAACAATTTCTAATTTATTTTAAATTATTTTTATATTCGTCAAACACTTTCAGAAGGCAATCCGAACATCTTCTTAAATAATTTTAAGCCAAATAATAAAAAATATAAGAGATCTACTTTTATTTTTAATTTTTTTAAAAAAAATTCAATTTATTTTAAGTTATTTTTTAATTTATCAAACACTCATAAAAGCTAATAACTTAAAAGTAATTTTAACTTATATAGGATAATTATTGCACGTGTTTGGCGAGTACAACTTTTCTATTTAGATCCAATCTTTTGAAAAGGTACCAAATCTTTTACCCATTTCATTCTTTAGCCCACCCATCAGCAGCTTCTTGGAGGCACTTTTTACTTCAATACCTTAATTAGGCCAGAAAAATGTTTAAATATGTTGTCAAGTTTTAAGGTTTACTTATGTTATTTTCATTTGACAAAAAAACTATTTATGTCAATATGGGTTATTTGAAAATTCATCTAGTTTTGTAAAACTATTTTGTTCATGCGGTGATGATTTCAATCACGTTATTCTTTTTTTTTTATGTGTCAGTTCTTTTAGAATTGACTAAAAGAAAATTGGGTCATATAAATTGAATAGGTAATGTTTTTGTGTTATGTGGCATATTAGGGGTAAATAGTTTCAAAAATCTATGTTTGAGGGAGTGATTAAGACTTCTCATAATTTAGGGGTAAATAATCAACAAATCCATATTTGATGGGGTAATTAAGACTTTTTATAATTTAAGTGTGTAATGACCCGGAAAGTCATTTTTGAAAATTTTCACAAAATTACCATTTTACCCCTCTCGATAGTTCTCTCGAGTTATTTTTAGACATGTACGTGAAGTTGGTTTGAGAATTTTATACTATTCGATAATTTCAATTATTTAGTTGGTGGTATTTATTAAATAATTAAGTTTTATTAGTGGGTGGTTAATGGGCCAAGTCCAGAATATAAGTAGAGCAAACTACATAAATCCCACTATTTTAGATCCTAATTACTAGGATTCCCATTAGTTTTTTATATTACTTTATATACCATTTTTTGGCTTTCGGATACATGTATCATGGCCCGTCAGATACATGTATCCATCATATTTAAAAATCAAGATACACTATTTAATTACTTTTGAATTAAATGTTGTAACTTATTTCCTTAATTAAAGGAGTAAATGATGGAAATCAACAACCAAAATGAATATAGAGGATTCTTCCAAATCAACTATTACCAGTTTTACTAAAATATCAAAATCATAAACCTTAGTATTTCTGAAAC
>JAJOOF010010124.1:0-15871 GCA_029582545.1 Solanum lignicaule | reverse complement strand
AAATTATTAAGTTGTTAGCAGCACGGATACTTAATTAACGGACGGATGCATAATATAGCAGTGCGGATACTTTAATTAATAACGGGCGGATACTTAAACTAATAAAGTATCCGGTTAAGTTGTTGGGGGAAAATAAGGGATTTTTGTATTTTAGTAAAAGAGTAGGGAAATATTGAGAATAGGTAAAGAAGTGTTGTGTATTTAAGTAATTTTTCCAATTTTAATTAGGACAAGTCAAAATTTAGTTGAATCATCATTAATATAAGGATGGGTCATTACTCCATCAAAGATTATTTGGGCCTAGATAAATTGGGGCCCAGATGGGTCGAATAATAACGAATCATAACTTAACCTCTCTTAACTCTTACCGAGTTTTGTTTATTATCAAACGAAGTACATACAAAACTGATAGAAGTAACATTTTTTCTTAATTGTGGTTATATATGTTTTTTTAAAATAAAATATATTTTGAACGGGCTACATATTTTGATAAATTTTCTTACGAGTTGGATTACATATTTAGTTCAACGTTTAAATGGGCTAACTTGGGATGTGCCCATCCCAACCTGGTCAAACTTGGAAAAAATTATATTATCGTTTGAAATTGCACTGATTGTCTTTAAAATTTTAATTTTTTTGACTTAAAATAAGTTGATCTTTAATTTTAACCTTTCCACATTTGAATTTATGCTTAGGAACTGAATGTGGGGAATTATGTAAAAATATTATAATACAAATTAAATATCTTTTTTCTCAAGCATTTTAACAGTAATAATTTTCGAATTAAATTTCCCCACATAATGACTAACTTTTATTTCTACATTTGGTATTGTATAAAAGAAAAGGCAGAAATGGAGAAAGAAGATAAAGAATAAAAATAAGACTGGGGAATAAGCGATGTTTTGATTCTCTCGTGCTTCTACGATTCTCTTCTGTTGACTCATCTCTGCACAGTTTGAAAAAAAGAAGTAAATTGTTTCCCTTTCTTTTCTTGACTTTATTTCATTTTTTAAGCACGCCATGATCAGGTGATGTGTATTTGTCTTCTTCTGCATAATAATACTTCGTTCTTAATTATTTGTTCACTTTTAAATTTGACACACTTAGTAAGAAAACAATGATCGATACAGTGATTTTATCATTTTACCCCTATTAATTATGAAGTCAATTAATTAAAAACCTAAGATTTTTAAGAATATCTACCTTTTTCAAAATAATTAATTGAAAGTATAATAGATAAAAAAATTGTCCTTTCTTTATTTGTCAAAATGGTTAAGTAATTAGGGATAACTAAAAAAGAAAAAGTGGACAAATAATTAAAGACGGAGGGAGTAATGCATTAAATAAAAAGCACGTTTATTACGACTTTGAAAAAAGAAGCAATTGCACGAGTTTTGGTACTATTTTTCATGACATTCTGAGCAAATACAGCCTTTTTTGCCTTCCAGCTTTAACTAATCTATACGTAAAAATAGTTGTTAGTTTTGTTTATTCCTTATGCTATATGGAAACTAATATAAAGTTTCTATAATCCGTTTGCCAGGAAAAAGCAAAAGAAAAGCTAAAGTAGCTACATGACGATCGAATAGTGAAAGGCCGATTGTGGCAGACATTAAATTAAAGGCACCCCTTGTACCCAACAATAAACATGAACAAGAAAATTTGGAATTTTTTTTTATCTCCCCTTGCTTTATGTAAAAGATAGGTTGGTGAACGAAACATTTTCTAAAATATTAAAGATTACATGTATTGTAGGCGTATAAATTAATAATTGATTTTACGGCTTGAACATATAACATAGAAATTGCAACAACTGATCATTGAAAATTAGTTTTAGTAGTGCTGTATTTTTTTTCCAGTAAAATAAATTGCTTAGTTTTAGCTAGGATGAGTTAGCTTTTTGAATTTTAAATTTCTATTACTAATTTTTTTTGTTTGTTTAGATATTCTAGTTTTTTTTTTTTGAATTTTTGTTAGGTAGATTTTCTGCAAATTATGTTTTCAAATGAGATATTTCAATCAATTTTAATATTTTTGTTGCTCTAAAACTTTAAAAAATGTGTATTTTGGCTGGATCCTAGAAGTGTAGTATGCGTTAATGTTAATGTCCTTGATGAGGATACCTTTGAACATGCTACTCTATTTGTGGTTTCTGTTCCATTTCTTGGAGCTTTTCTCTTTTTGTGATTGAATATCTAGGGTGAACTGGCCCTTCTGCAACCCTAATCAATTAAAACTACCCAACTCTTCTTCAATTAACTTGTGAGTAGTGAAATAATACTCCAAAATTGATTTTGGAGTAAGATACCAGCAATAGCATGCTGCATGCCTAGTATGGCAAAGCCTATAGGAAGAATGAATCAGAATTGAGAAGTCTATTTTTGTAATTTTGTCATCAGCAATTGAAAAATCTAAAGGAGGACTGAAAGCCAATGAGCATAGTGGGTCTAGATAGAGAGAATCTTAGCTGAATATGACATGACACACATGCCTTGGACTATGACATTTCACACACACAAAGATACGTAAGTGTACCGTATACGTTTGTCCATGATAAATACAAATTTTATGATTTTAACTAATAAATTTGTGTAGTCTTTTAAATTATATAATGTTCTTAAACTTGTTAGATAAAATGTTGGAGTCTGAAAACTCTACTAAATATATATAAAGAGATACTTTTTTGAGATTGTCCAAAAAAGAAATATGACACTTAAACTGTGACAGAAGGAGTATGTAATATGTGTGCGCGTGTTGAAGAATACATTAACAACCTTTTATATTTGGTAGTAATAATTTTCTTTTAGACATTTGAATTATGAATTTTTTTTTGGGTTTTTCACCTCCAAATGTCATGTACCCGCATTGGAGCTCGACTAAATTCGAATGACTTAGAAAATCAACTCTCACATTTGAATTATGACTTGTTCCTATTAAAAACCGGAATACATGATAAAATATTCATAGTAGTAAATTCTCCTAACTCAAATTTTGGAATTTATTTATGTGTGTTTTCCGGCGCTTATTTGAGAACACACATAAAAGCTTTTAAAAAACTTGAGGTGAAAGTTCCAATAGAAACACTTTAATATGTTTAGATACTCAATCAAAACAATTCTTAGTTTGTGTTTTAAAATGAAATTTATTTAACAAAAATTTAAAAGGCTAGGTATTCAGCCAAAGATGAACGAGGTTTATTTGTGTAAAGGAGTTATAAATAATAAGTGAAGGGACTTTAATTGGGGAGAAGAAAGGATAAGTCTCACTCACTAAAAAGGGGAAGCAGATGAAATAACTTTTGATATCAAGGATAGGGGCAGGGCACTGCAGCGTTATATGGTCGTTCTCAGTTAGGTTGCTGTATACCTTTCACTTTTTCTGTTGACTCCTCATTTGCATTCCTCTCATCTTAATTTAGATTTTGCTTGGATTTTCTGTACCCACCTGAATTCACTGGACTAATCCTTTAACATCCCCCCTCCACCACATTAAACTTTTAATGGAAAAAGGTCAAAATTGCCCCTGAACTATGCGAAATAGACCACTTATACTCTCCATTACATTTTGGGATCAAAAATACCCCCGCCATTATCCTAGGAGATCACAAATACCCTCAAGAGTTAACATCCCAAATTTTTAGTGACGTGGCAAGCCACATGGGACTAATCCCTCCACCTAAGCGTTGCCAACTAAGATTCACTACAAAAGAACTTGACCTTTAGTGGCGACAAAGTCGCCACAAATTCTCAAAATATTGCCACTAAAGGTTATGAGTGATTTTTAGTGGCGCTAACGCTCCAACAACCATTCGCTAGTAAAACCTATTTTTTCAACAAAAAAATATGATAATTAATTTTCGATTGCAACCTAATTTTCTAAAATAAATAACTTGCAATATCAATATTAAAAACATCCAATATTATTACAAAAAATCATCAAAATTACTTCTCGATTCAAATCTCCTACTATATAATGCATCATTGTACATTTTATAAATTTACATATGACATAAAAATAAAACATATAGTGTTTTCAAACTCCTACTTAATCGATATCATTTTTTGTTTTTTAAAAACAATGAAGAAAATAAACACAAAATTAAAATTTAAAGTTAAAAACTTTTAGTGACGATTTTCTTGGCTTTTGTGGCGACTGTTGTCGCCGCTAAAGGTCTAGTTCTTTTGTAGTGAATCCTAGTTGGCAACGCTAGGTGGAAGGATTAGTCCCATGTGGCTTGCCATGTCAATAAAAATTTGGGATGTTAAATCTTGAGGGTATTTGTGATCTCTTAGGATAACAGCAGGGGCATTTTTTATCCCAAAATGTAACGAAGCGTATAAGTGGTCTCTTTCACATAGTTCAGGGACAATTTTGATCCTTTTCCGAACTTTTAATTAAGCTAGTATTCCAATCAATTTGTGCGTATTTCCACTATTTCATTGAGTAATTTGTGCGTACTTCCACTATTTTATTGAGTAGTTGTATTTATGCCAAATTGAAAAAAATTGCATAATATATTTTTCGTTAGACGAAATTTGAACAAGAGACTTGATTACGTGCTACCATATAAACACAACTCTACTGTTATATGAATTCACTCTTTTGGAATCCCAGTCTCAAGGTCACTTCAGACTCAATCTCAGCTCTTTATTGCTCTCGACAAAAACGTTTTCTTTATTTTCTATGTATTGGGTATGAATTTAATTCGACTTTGACAAATGTTAGATGGGAAAAATGGGATATTTCTTTTTCATTTTTATCAACTTTCCTTTCTGCTGATATATATTTTTCCTTTCCATTTTTTTTTTGTTGTTGAAAGAATCCGAAGTTTTCCTTTATTGAAGTATGTAATTTGGTCATGTACGATTGAGAATTAACTCAGCTTGTATTGGAATATATTATTGAAAAGAGTACCATCGAGGTCCACTAACGGTAGACCTCGCATTCAAAAAAAAAGAGAGTATAATATTTTAATTTAATATGATTTAGAGAAGTGTTACTACTTATGGTAATTATTAATATTTATTGCCAATAATTCAGCACCAAGTTCATTGAATAACCACAAATAATAATACATATGTATTCTTTAGAAAGTACAGCAAAAAAATAGGCGCATAATTTTTTCATGTTGCTGATCAACGTCAATAATTTTGAATTTTGCTCCTCTTCATTTCTATTCTCTCTATTTTCTCCTATATGGATTAATGATTACATGACATAAGTTAAATTAAATGACTAAGATTTAATTGTCCAAAGTAAATCTCTAGCCATGAATTAGTTATAAATACATTATATATTTGATTTTAAAAATTATTATAATCCCATAATCTTAATTCTTAGCAACATAGGAAACAGTTCTCTTCCTAAATTGTTTTTACGCATGATGTTGTTTATCCTATTTTATTTCACCTATTTTCTCCCTATTTCCTCTAAGATGCAATAAAATGATTAATTTGAAAAGAAAATTAAAAAAAATGTCATAGGCGAAAAAAAATTAGGAGAGCCTTTTTTCCTATATTTACAATAATTTTAAAATTAAATATATAATGTACTTATTATTTAAATTATGATTAGAGATTTATTTTGGACAATTAAATCTTAGCCATTTAATTTAACCTAAAACATGTGTCACTAATCCAAATAAGAACTTTTATGGTTGTTATTTCCTACAAACTCAATTGGCAGCTAACAAAAAAAAATAGGCGCATAATTTTGCCCTCTCTGTATTACAGTATGCATTTACGTCAACTAATTGGCCGGCCACTTTAATATATCTTGACGAATATGGCTTAGCATATTCTTTAATGCTAGTACATTCCTAGGTACTGGCGGAGAACACAGAGATAATATATTCAGCTAATAACTTTATAAATTTTACCAGAGAAATGAATTAGACGTTGAACGATAAATTATGGGTGACCAAAAAGTTGTTCTAGTCACTGGTTGTGCCAAAGGTGGCATTGGTTACGAATATTGCAAGGCATTTGCTGAGCAAAACTGTCGAGTTTTTGCATCTGATGTAGCTCCACGAATGTCTGATATGATAGATCTACAATCAGATAAAATTGAGACACTTGAGCTAGATGTTGCGTCGGACGAAAGCGTAGAATCTGCTGTGAATTCAATTATATCCAAATGTGGGCATATAGATATCTTGATCAACAATGCTGGAATAGGCAGCACGGGGCCTTTAGCCGAGTTGCCTTTGGATGCAATCCGAAAAGCTTATGAAATTAATGCATTGGGGCAATTAAGGATGGTTCAACAAGTAGTCCCTCACATGGCATCGCGGTGCAGTGGAAGTATAGTGAATGTAGGGAGTGTTGTGGGAAAAGTGTCCACCCCTTGGGCAGGGTCTTATTGTGCTAGTAAAGGTGCGGTTTTTTCTATGTCGCACACTTTGAGGGTTGAGTTAAGCCCGTTTAATATAGATGTAATTATTGTGGTCCCGGGTGCTATAAGATCAAGTTTTGGGAATAATAGTGTGGAAAGATTGCAGAACTATGATTGGAAACTTTACAAGGATTTTAAAGAAGCTATATTTGAGCGTGCAAAGGCTTCTCAAGGGAGTAAAGCGACTGATGCATCAGTATTTGCTAGACATGTAGCAAAGAAGGTGTTGAGTCCAAAACCACCAAAGGTGATTGAATTTGGGCATATGATTGGACTTTTTTCTTTACTTTCTTGGTCCCCTCTTTGGGCTAGAGATTGGTTCTTATCGACTAGATTCAAGTTGAATCGCAAGGTCATTAAGGTGTAATAACAATTGCTACTTTTATTTTTTAGCTCATCATGATCAGTGTTACTTCCACATGACTTTTAATCTAATGAAGTGATGATCATATCCTACAACTATATTCTTCTCCCTTGAATAATAGATTAAGAGTCCAAAATCTAGTTGTTTGTTGTGATAGGGGAATTGTCGTTGAAAATATTGATTGAAAATGTCTCTCAACTACAATAACCTAATATTAAGTGTTGGATGTTGAGCGACAAGTGTGCTTTAAGACATATAGTCGAACACTTTGGCTGGGCATATTAAGTACCACTAGATGGCACCCCCCACTTGTTTAAGGGACACCGAAACGAGTACTCCTTATAAAGCCCAATATAGGTTAATTCTTAATCCCTTCTCTTCTGAGACCAAGTTAATAATTGGTCATGTGTAATATCATTACAACTACAAGTAGTATAACACACTGTTGTCTCAATTTTGCTGGGCACAAATGGTCTTAGTAGTAATAAAGTATGGGGAACCTTTTATATACAGGTAAACCACATTATCCAAAAAAGGGTTATTTGACAGGGCCTATTCAAAGCAGACAGAGCAAAAAATAGAGACTCCTATCCACATTCCACTACCCATCTGTTTCAACAGCCAAATGGACATGAACATGAAAATGAAACAAAGCAATTTTTGTTGGGGTAGCAAAGAGGTACTGTACCTTTTTTAAAAAAAAATAATATTGTTAGGCCATGCACTTTAGACAAATTGTTATTGGCCCGTTGTGTATTTGGTGGAGTTACTCATCATTACTTCAATCAAAAAAGGGTCACCTCTCCCACATTCCATACTCTATCTTTACTTAGTGTATCGGCAAAATCATTCTCACTGGAAAATTTGTCTCCGTGGAATATTTCATGCAAAATTGCATGCAATATTTAGGAATAGTCAAGCCAGTGCAAAATTTTTCCCTTGTTACATTCAGAAATTCACCTCTATATTATTGCACCCAACGTAATTCTCCAAGAAAAAAAAACAATTAAAAAAGATGCTTAGAAAAAGTGATTTGACTGGTACTTCACCTTATTTTTTTGTTTTTTCATTGGTTGTTTGATCATCACATTGGTGTTAACTAAATTTATTTACGAGCCAGAAAGTTTTCCCTTGGGTAAAACTAATGTTCTCTTAAAAAGAGGACTCCATATTAAAGACTTAACTATACCACAAAGAAACTCATAGTCACAATTTGCAATGGACTAATGCCTGGTAGAATACTAAGTAGGCGTTTGGCCATGCGATACCATATCACGATATGGTATCGTGAGATGGAATCAACGTTTGGACATGCGATTTTACGCTGATTCCATCTCATGAGATGTGATTCCATATTCTCCAAAAACCATGATATGGAATTATATGGTAATTCCATTTCATGAATTGAGATATTTTTAATACAAAAATTGATCCACAAGTTTATATTTTGTTAAAACAACCCCACTTTTATATCTACTAACCATTTATTTCATATGTAAATAAAATTTTAATCACATCATTACTTTTTAAAATTTATTATTCTCACCGACATAAAATTTATTATTCTCACCAACATATAGTCACTTTAACTCACACCAACCGATTGTTAAAGTGATGAAATATTTATGGTCTATGAGCATGAAAATGTAGTTGCGGATGATATTGACCAACAAATGGCTCAAAGTAACAATGTTGGTTCGTCTTCTCGGTCACATGATCGAGAAATACAAGTTCAACGTGAGAAAATTTTCCGTATTATGTGGGAGGATTATAATAAAGACTAGTACACTACAATTTATGTTCAATTTTTTAAAAAATCAAATTAAGGTTAGATGAAACAATTACTTAAGTGGAGAACAAATATCTTTGTAATAATTTAGTATGCGATTTTATAATTTTTTGTTTATTTGATAAGATTGAAAAAACAATTGGGCTATTTTAATAGTTTTACAACTTATGAAATTTTTATGTTTATGAGAAAATATACAACACAAAAATTTCATATCGCATGTCCAAACAAAACTTCAATTTCATCTCATGATACCATATCATGATTTCGTATCATGATACCATATCGCATGGCCAAACAGGCCCTAAATTAATAAAGGCAGCAAAAGAAGATTTTTTTGAAAAATTTGCCCGTGCTATGTGCAGTTTTAATATGTGAACCCATCAAACTGATTGAAAAAAAGAAAAGAAAAGAGAAACGAATAAAGTAGAGTAGTGTATATGCAGTCTGTTAATTGACCAGATGGACGGTATGTGTTTCTGCATATGTTGAAAATCTAAAGCTAAGCTTCGCTGATGCAGTTGGATGACTGTAAAAGGCAATAGGCCACAGCTAATTGATTGTTATATCATGTCTTATTAATACAATCTTTGTAGTTTTTTGTCTTTTTCCTCTGACACGTTTACTAAAATCACCATTAATGTTTTCACTTGTTACTCATTAAATTTCAACAGATACAATATGGAGTTTGATTTTAATTTTGTTCAACACAATTAAACCAGTGTGGCTGGTGCGTACTTTAATTGCACAGTTTATTTCATACAACGCCTGCTCTTGTTTTCTTTCAAATAAGTTGCAGGCAGACACATTAATTTGTTGGTTATTTCTCATTATACACAGTAAAAGCACTAATTTCGATTCTAATCAACAATGTTTCTCAAGTAGTAGTACATGTATAGAAAGCAAAAGAGAGAAAAGCAAAAGCAAGAGAAGGATGCAGAGTGGAGCGTAAGAAAAAGCAAAAGAAGATGTCTTTCTCAAACACAGATCCCAATGGAATGCAGGAAGGATGCCCGGCATTTCTTGCTGGAGATCATTCTTTTTTTGTTTACTAGTTTAAAGGGACTTGCTTTCTTCTCTTTGCAAATCTTTTTAGTGGGATATATATACACACACACTCTCACACACATATAGCCCAACTAGTATTTAGTTGTGTTTAGAGAGTCCACAGCTAGAAAACAAAAATAGAAAATGAGTTTGAAAATGGTGTGGTGGGGAACAAAAGAAAGGCTGTGAGTATGATTAGTTTATTTGTCTCCCAATGATTGACTTGCTTTGCTCCAAGAAGAACTTGCTCTGAATCTCTTTAAAAGTGACAGGATTTTTTTTTTCTTTCAATTTCATAGTAACAAAGATGAAGTCTTTGAGTAATGATGACAATAGCAACAACAACAACTGGCTTGGTTTTTCACTTTCCCCTCACATAAACAGCTTAGAGGGTCCTCTTACTGATCACCATCACAGTACTCAACCTGGTTCATCAAGTGATGTTCAAAGTTCAGTCCCAATTAGATTTTCTCCAACTCATCTCAACTATCCAGCTATGTACTATGAAGGTGACAATGCAACCCTTTTCTCTTCTTTATCAGCTATGCCTCTCAAGTCTGATGGTTCATTATGCATTATGAAAGGTTTCAACGGGCCACAACAACCACAAGGTTTCTGCTCAAAACTTGCCTTCTTTAAATGGGGTTCCTTTTTATTTTTTTGTGCTTATTTATGGAATCTTCTTTGACTTTATTTTTGAAGGTATGGTAAGTTCAACACCTAAACTGGAAGACTTCTTTGGTGATGCAGCAATGGGGTCTCATCACTATGAAGGTTGTAACAGAGGAGGTATGGCTCACAGTTTACACAACATTTACTATAACCAAAATCAAGAAAATGAGACCACCAATAGCCAAGATTTCTTGAACCATATTCAAGAAAACGCCAGACATCAGCAGCAACAACAGAACTACCCTGATTTTTCAGTATTTAGAGGACATGAACTGTATCACTCAACAGAACAGGGGAAAACAGAGTGCAGCAATCTTCAGGTTCCAACAATGACAGGTGATGAAATGTCTGGTATGAATAACTGGGTGTCAAGAAACTATCAAAATCAAACAGGACATGCATTGGAGCAAAATATGATAGGCTGCATGGCTGATAATGGTGCAGAATCTGGTTCTGTTGGTGCAATGACCTATGGAGATTTTAAGTCCCTTAGCTTATCAATGAGCCCTGGCTCTCAATCAAGCTGCGTTACTGGAACACAAACACAACAAATCTCTCCAACTGTCACAGACTGTATTGCCATTGAAACAAAGAAAAGAGGGTCTGAGAAGGCGAATAACCAAAAGCAAATTGTTCATAGAAAGTCTATTGATACATTTGGACAAAGAACCTCACAGTATCGGGGAGTCACTAGGTAATTAATTACTCTTATTTTGAAGTAATAACTTAATATGTTATCTGATTACAGTAATAAATATACTGATTTTTACATCTAAATTAATTTAGGCATAGATGGACTGGTAGATACGAAGCTCATCTATGGGACAACAGTTGTAAGAAAGAAGGACAGAGCAGGAAAGGAAGACAAGGTTCGTGTCAAACATATTTTTTTTTATATCTTCTGATGAATTATTCTCTTTACTGATATAAAAATGTTTCTTTTTCAACTTCTTCATGATTATTTCTGGGGATGCATGTCGGTACATTCAGTCTATCTAGGTAAACGCTGATTTATATTTCTCTTTGAAATGATTGAGCCATGAGTGCGTATATATCTTGTTATTAATCAAATGATCATATAAATTAGGTGGATATGACATGGAAGATAAAGCTGCAAGATCATATGATTTAGCAGCACTGAAGTACTGGGGACCCTCCACACACATTAATTTCCCGGTAAGCGGTATTAGATTGCTCAGATAGTAAATACTCTCCACCACTAACCCTAAGGTTGTGTAAGTTGGGAGGGTTAATTTACCAATGTAATTTTTTTGTTTATGCTATCATTTTGAATGTCGAATGCAGTTGGAAAATTATCAACAAGAGCTTGAAGAAATGAAGAACATGACAAGGCAAGAATATGTAGCTCACTTGAGAAGGTTAGGTCTTTATCTGCTTAAATGTATTGTCATAAAATCTATCGTTATATTTTTTTTTTCCGTACTTAATCAGTATTCATTTTGATTTGTCCGAATTTCTGCAGAAAGAGTAGTGGATTTTCAAGAGGAGCTTCAATGTATAGAGGAGTGACAAGGTTTGATACTCACTACAATTTAAGTCTGCAATTTTATTAAGGAATTTTTTTTTTTTTGTTACAAAATTTGAAAATCACTCTTTTTTCTCGTTTTGGCTTTAGCAGACACCATCAGCACGGGAGATGGCAAGCTCGTATCGGCCGAGTGGCCGGGAACAAGGACCTCTATTTGGGGACATTTAGTGAGTACATTTTACCATTACCATGCTCTTTGATACTACTTTTTCTTATTATTACAGATAAGATCAGTTTAACCTGTTAATAAGGAGTGTTCTATATTATAAAGTCAATTTTAGACTAAATCTTTATCTGTTAGTAAAAATGCCAAGTCTTAAAGTTGGTAGTAAGGCTGATCAAGAACCAATAAGAGAACTTTATGTCAGCAAGGCTGGATTTTACTCATAAGGCTGTCTTTCTTTTATGGGAATCTTTCACTTTTTACTGCTTAATCTAAGTCTAAATATGGTTCTCTCTCTTTTTGCTCTTTTCCCCTCATTGTTTTTGTTTTGTTATACACTTCCCTGAATGAAAACTGCTCCTGCATATACTTTGCCTGACTTTTCAGCAAAGCTGTCTCTGATTCAATCTCATTGGATCAATAATTTAGTCTCACTTTTAAGAACTATTATTTGTAGTTATCTATTAAGTGATGAAACATGATCCTTTTATTTTTGTCCGTGTATACAAGTTAAACTCTTGGATCAATACTGCAGGCACCCAAGAAGAAGCTGCTGAGGCCTATGACGTTGCTGCAATTAAATTTCGCGGTGTAAATGCTGTGACTAACTTTGATATATCAAGGTACGATGTGGAGCGTATTATGGCTAGTAACACCCTTCTTGCTGGGGACTTAGCTAGGAGAAAAAAAGAAACAGAAACAAGCAAGGAAATCTGTAATCAAAACCTTATTGCAAATGCCAACCATCAGGGTGAAGTTAATATCCAAAATAAAGAGGAAAATGGAAATGCAGTAGATTGGACAATGTCACTTTATCAGTCTTCCTCTCCTGGAATCGACACAAACACAATGAGCTCTACTTTACTACAAGGTCAGATGGATGAATCTGCGCGAATTAATACTCACTTATCAAATGATTCTTCGCTAGTAACTAGCCTTGGCAGCTCGCGAGAAGTCAGCCCTGCCAAAAACAATGGCCATTTGATGCATAATTTCGCGATGCCTCAATCTGCACCAAAGCTAATCTCTAGTCCAGCAACTAATATCACCTCTTGGATCTCATCAGCCCAGTTAAGGCCAAACGTCCCTGTTTTTGCTGCATGGACAGATGCTTAATGCTAACATCATCCAAATTTCAGTATCTTTTTTTTTTCTTTTATTTGTTTTCTAAATGCAAGTTGATGATAGTTCCAAAAAGCACAATTTGCAAACTTCTATCTATGAATGGATGAGTTAAAATTGTACGAAATGGTTGACTATTTAGAAAAATCCAATTTATAATTAGTGTTATTCTATTTGTGGACCTCTATTAAGTACAAAAACAGCTCAATATGTTGCTAATAATGCAAAGATGTGATCTTTAGCTTTAACTTTTGAGGCCTTGACCATAACAGGAATTAATGCCGTCTTTTCTCCTATATATGTAATTCCATTTTTTTCCTCTTAAAACATCATTACAAGATTTCTTTCTTTCATCAACTTTCTCTAAAGGTGATGAACGTGCCAGCTTATTTTTCAAAAAAAGAAGCAAAATAGATTGCCAATTAGGATCTTTGCTGGCTTATTAATTGACTTTAGCTTCTAATTAATTTGTTGCATCTTCTTTCTCTAGTTCCTAATCTCATTCCATATTGCTAATAAATTTTTGGGGACCCCTTATTTTGTAAAGTAAAAATTCTCCCTCCAACTGAAAATTAAAGAATTGTCAAAAAAAACAAAAGAAATAGTTAAACACACAAATTAAAACATTTAATATTGTCCACCTTCTTCTGTTTAATTGTCAATCGTTTCATTTTAAAATTTAATCCTGTCACAGACCATGAATATGAAACATAAAAAGTTAAGCCGTTTTGATATCATATTGAATTGTTTGAAAATTGTTGTTGAAAATTTTAATTATGCTACTTGAGTTGAGAGAGCAAATATTTTATATTTATTAATTTATCTCTGTTAGTCAAGCGGAAGAATAGGGTGCTATATAATTTTGTATTAATTCATCATTTCAATTTGCTTTTGTATTGTTTCAAATTGGACTAATTAATATGCTGGTAAAGAGGAAATCAAAGTAGCTAAAAGTTTAAATTTACTCTTATCTAAATAAAGCATAACCAAAAAAAGTAAAGGATTTGGAATAAATCGTTCCGTCCAGTTAGCAGTGGAATATTTCACACAATGAAAAAGGGTTTTGGATACTAAAATAAGACGTCACTGAACAGCTGGTGCTAAAGAAAAAGATACTAGTAAAGGAAGATTTTTTTAAGTCAAAGAGAAGATTTGATTGTCGAATAATTGAGACATTGAATTTGCATTGATATGTGCAAAAAATGACCCAATTTTTCTAATATCATGCATTTGTAGATCCGTACATGACCAGCTGATGCACCAATTTTCTTTTTTCCCCCATCATTTCTCTATCAAGGATGTGATAACTGATAAGTTACTGATTTGAGAATTTTGATTGTCATTGTAAATAAAGTGAGCTTAGTACGCCGTGGTTATTATAAAAATAAAAATAATTCAACTATGTGAAATTGCAAAAAGTCAAAAATATTTTCAATTAATAATTTGTTCTAAAAAATCCCATGTCATTAATAGTTTGGTGGTCAAAAACTGCTCTTACAATTACTTAATGGGTTACAGTAAAATGATTTTTTCCAAATAATAACACATAATATTTTTTTATTTCCAAATGCTTATTCAGTTAATCTACTTCAAATTGGAAAAAAACAAAGAGATAAAAATATTTTTATCGTTATCTAAATGAAAAATAATGTCAGGTTTCTATAAATGATCTTATATATATTGATGGAACTGGAGCTGTGACTTAGCTAAGCTTAAATGTAGTTTACCAAAAGTTAGTTATGTAACAAATTCTGTTAGTTGTTAGTCAGTTCAATTAAGTGGTTAGAAGACGTACAACTGTCAGTAGATGATTAGTGTAGAAATTGTATATAAGGAACAACTTGTAGTTAATTTCATTCATTCTCTCAGTTCACGTATTGTACATGTTTTCTTCCAGATATGAAGATTCTCTTTTTTCTATACTAGTTCTTCCTCTGTTCTTCAGTGATCAGTAGGTAAAATAATATGGTATCAAAGCTTTTCAGCCATTGATAGTGGTTTTTCGAGAACTTGTAAGAAAGAGTTATGGCGATTGTAGTAGATAATGAATTGCCGGAGAAATTAGGTCATAATCATCCTCTGTATCTCAGTTCATCAGATACTTCTGGAGTGGTTTTGATCTCTATTCAATTGACTGGATCAGAAAACTATTTTGTATGGAGCCGTTCGATGAAGATAGCCATACTTGGTAGGAACAAGTTGGGATTGATCGACGGAAAGTGCAGGAAGGAAGGTTTTGGTCCAAATTTAATAGATCTGTGGGAACGGTGTAATGCAATTGTTCTTTCATGGATAATGAACTGTGTTTCGAAGGAGTTACTAAGTGAAATTGTTTACTCTTCTGATGCTTGTGATGTATGGAGAGATCTCAAGGAGAGATTTGACAAGGCTGATGGATCAAGGATTTTTCAGTTACATAGGGAGATTGTTACTGCAAATCAGGGGACAAGCACCATATCTGAGTATTTCACTCGTCTGCGATTACTTTGGGTTGAGTTTGATTGTCTAGCCCCCTTCCCTGGATGTGCTTGTGAGAAATCCAGAGATTTCATGGAGTTCATGACCAGGCAAAAGCTAATGCAGTTTTTGATGGGCCTTAATGAATCTTATGAGCAGGCTCGAGGACAAGTCAACATATGTTCCAATAAGAAGAGGGAATAACCAATATATTTATAAAAAGAAATGACATATAAAATAAAATGGAGAGAGTATTGGTTTTTCAAAATGGAAAAGGACAAAACACATATAAAATTAAAAGACATATAAAAAAAA
>JAJOOF010010123.1:0-21192 GCA_029582545.1 Solanum lignicaule | reverse complement strand
CCCCCTCCCCCCTCCCCCCTCCCCCCTAATAAAAAAGAAAAAAAAGTTCCAATACTAACCTTCATAATAAAGTTTTTTCTTAAATACACAGACACTATTAAGGATGCTAGTAGCAAAATTTAACTTAAATACACAGACAATATTAGATAAAATTCTCACTATAAGATTAATCAAGAAAATGTTTCAATACTAACCTTCACAATAAAGTGAGATTTGTAATCTTAAAAATATAGCAAGTACTTGATATAACAATAACAACAACCGTAAAAGAAAATCTAATAATACAAAATTTCTTTGTACTATCGACGAACATTAATTAAACTTCATTTCCCCTTTTTGTCTTAGTCCAACCTATTTGCTTTCTAAAAAGCAAAACAGGTGTCAAAGCAGCATCAACATCAATAACATCATGATTGAGTGCTAAATCCATTGGCAAACCTTCAACATTTTTCATCACATCAATCACAAAGGTATTGCAATTCTCATTTGTTCCATTCTTGGATTCATACAAGTTGAAAACAATTGTATCTGTGGCTCTTAAGCTTTTAGCTTTCACAAATTTATGCAAACCCTTTGTAAAGGTGAATTTTTTACTACTTTGGCAGTAAAAAAAAACCTAAACTTCCATGATTTTCTTGATCTATCATAGAAGTCAATCTCCTCATTATGTTGGATGCGAGAGAAATACTCTATAGCATATCTCCTAGGTATCACAAACATATTATTTTCAACATCACTCTAAGTAAGCACTTTTTGAAAAAGTTGCTTAAATGAAGATTCAGTGTTACCCTGTAAACAATATTGAAATTTTCACTTTTAATAAAAGGATTTTTTCAAAAAAAAAAACATAAAATTTTATAGGGTTATGATCCCTAAGTAATATTGGAATTTCATACTCCATCTGTTATATATTTTCTAATTTGATTTCTACGTTTACTTGTTATTTTTGACAGATCAAGAAAGGACAATTTTTTTTCCTATTATACCCTCAATTTATTAACATTGAGTCAATATCTTTGAAAAATGTAATGAGTAAGTATGTTTGGGACCCTATCAATTAATGGGAGTAAAATGATAAACTTAATATATCAATTATTATTTTCTTAACAAGTAGGCCAAGACAAAAATTAACAGGTAAATCTGAGCAGAAGAAGTATTTTAAGGAGGCTTACATGTTGTCTTTAGATACCATTGTAGGTGACCTAATAGCATACAAAATCCCTACACTTATGATGAATACAATTTAATTCTTATGAATTTGAACTTTTTGGGGATCGTTATCAAGAAAATCTCCATTGTGACATGCAATAACAACAACAACATGCATATCCAGTATAACCTTCAAGTGAAGTTTGATACAAGGAGTGTGTATACATATCTTAGTGCACTGATCTTTATGTTCGTTCATAACACCTTTCATGAGTCTTGAATCAGAAATATTATTACTTTCACCTTCCATGTTGAATTTTGAGAAAATTCAAAAATAATTAGGAAACTTTAAGAAAATGTAAGAGATTGATAAGTACAAGTTCAAATGTTTAAATTTATGTATAAAGTACACAAACCCCAACAATTTGGATGCTAATTAGATCCTATTCCGAAAGTTTTTCAAAATTATAATAATTTTAGATTTTTCAGAGTATGTATCCGGATGTTATAAGAGAGAATTAAGTAAAAAATAGATTTTTGTAATTTATTCATATGGTAAATATTTTTAGAAAATATGTTATCTTAAGTTGTGTAATTACATAATTTTCCCTACGTTTATTGTCCAGACACAAAGACCAAAAAGTAAACACAATAATTTTAAAAAAGAACAACAACAACACAGTTGGTCTCACTCAATCAATATTTATTGTCTCATAAAGTCACTTTTTTCTATTGATTTTAATTTTTTTTCAACAAAGAAAATGGTTTTATGAGTAGTAAGAACTATTAGTTGACTGAAACCATCTGAGAGATCAATTCAACTTTTTTTCTAAATGCTACTTTCTTTTTCTTTTCAGATTTTATAAATTTTATGTCTAAACGTCCACGAAAACAAAATACTTTTTCATCAGATCTTCTAAGGCCCTCATTCTTTTACAAGTTAAAAAAAAAAACAAGAGTTTTCATATAAAGATTTAAACAAGAATAATTTTTTTTTTAAAATAAAATAAATAGAAACAAAAATTCATGTGAAAAATTATTAGGAGAATGAAAAAAAAACATACCTGATTATCTCAAGTATTAACAGCAGAAGATATGCAATTTTCAACAAAATCACAAAATTATTATTGCTATGATAGACTCAAAAGACCAACATCTATATGTCCTTTTATATAATTGTACCATGTAGACTGTAGTTAATTATAAATTATAAATTAATTAATTCAAAAGATTATTTCAATTTAATGAAAAATCCAAATTTGTAGATAAATAGTTTTGACTTGACACACCGAAGCAATAATTTATAAAATGACAATTCTACTATATTATAATTTGAATATAATAAATTTAATATTTTGTAAAATATTATAAAATGACAATAATTAATAATAAAGACAAAGTAGGAATCAAATGAGAAATTATCTCTTTATTTATTAAACTGGTCAAGTAAAAGTGAATATTTAATAACAAAAGTTTTAATTGATTTCAAGATACTAAGATCTCGTTTGATCATAAATTTTGAAACTTAAACTTGTGTTTGGACATGCATTTCAATTGGGAAAAATTGTGCGTGAAAGTGAATTTCTCCTAAAAACTATTTTAGACCATTTTTTGGAACTTGAATTTTTTTTGAAGACAAATTTTTAAAATCTTATCCAAACTATATGGTCACAAGAATATCTAATGATATATTTTCAAATTTTGATTCAAAATATATGGTCAAATAGATATTTAATGATATGGTTTTAAAATTAGATCTCGTCAAACGCTAGCTAAATATTAGAAAAATAAATTATATAAGCAAAAATCTTAATCGACTTTAAAATTGTAGATATAACAGGCTTTCTCCATAATTCAAAGTCATAGTTAATTTGAAAATTTTAGATATTATAAAAAATATTTTAATTACAATCTTTTTAGATTTATTTATTTTTTTAAATAAAAACATAAGAAAATCGATCAACATATTTTGTATCACGACCCAATCCACCGGGCCATGCGGGTACCTACATACTACCACCTAAGTAGGAGAACCCTCATATCCCAATAGTCAAAACGTGTAGAAAATTTAAAAGAAACAGAGATAATTATAATAATGGGATTTTATAAATAATACTTTTTAAAACAATTTCAGGTAAAGACTTGTAAAGTAACTAACACCCCCAATAATCTAGTCTAAACAGGTACAAGAGCTACTAAGAATAAACTGAACATGATAAATAAAAGACACAACTCCCACCATGCGGAAGGAAAGATAGAAGCTGTTGGAGAACCTCCTCGTCTTCACCTAATGAAACGTCATCAATCCTGCATCCAGACTATGCCAAAAAGGCATAACAAGAGTAGTATCAGTACAAACCACACATACTGGTAGACATCATCGGTCAACCTGACGCCCACCACATAAAATAAGAAATCAACTAGCAAGAACATACAATAAACCACTCACTTCTCCACTTTCACCCTCTCTTAAATACCTCAGAATTATACTAGCACCTCTACTACTAGCCATCTTCCCAGACCACTTATTTACCAGGTTATTGATCATAGCCTAATCATTCTAGCGCATAGAAAAACCCACTATACAACTACAAGCATTCTGACTAACCACCCACGACATACCCTTACTTTCTCTTTTACATTATCCAGCCATTGCCGCATGGTACATTATTTCACGATTTCTAACTAATAACTTACAAACCCCTTTTTCCAAGGTGAATTTCACCTAAGTATTCACACCACATTCACTACCTCCACTTCTCACCTTTGCCATACACGGACAACACTTTACTCTCGATTATTACAACTCTTGGAACCTTAGCCTTCCCGGTTTATTCATAATGAGATGCACAACGAATTAAATCCACATAATAGAACAACATGTAGAGATCATCACAATCATTTGCCCATTAGGAGCAATGCAATATCAATACCATCAAGAACTACAAACAACTTCACAATTTCACAGATATACAATTATGTCAAGTCATTGATCCTCTCATGGGACCTAAACCCAAACTGTTAGCATAACGAAACGTGGTACCCGATCCAATGATTATGCCGGAACGTGGCAACCGATCCCATAATTATGTCGGAATGTGGCAACCGATCCAAGTTAGTATGTCGAAACACAACACCCGATCCATTCATCAAGCCACAATCACAATCACAAAGAACATTCTCATAATAATACAATCAAGTCATGATTCATGACATTCATCATTCATCTATCTTCATTTACAACAAGTGTGATCAATAATGCAACATCCGCATACATACATGTATCATAATGAAGCAAAGACAAACATACATCACAATCATAGAATCACAACCATCACCTACCAGTATACATCAACATATATTACATAATACTAACTCGACCATACCCAACCCTAGTTCATCATTCAAGGCTCCTACCTATAATTTGATCATCTTACGTTAGGTGCATGAAGGCCAACACATAATTCCTACCATTGATTATCATTATACTACACTGTGGGTACATATTTATAACTACTCAATTAATAAACCTAGCCTACCTGGGCGCCAAGCAGCTGCACAGAGTTATAGCTCCCATTCTGGTTTTTCGGAAGACACGACGGTGAATTTTTCCAAGAATCCGTAAGGTTTTGATCTCCTTATGCTAGGAATCTCTTTCTCCTTCCATCCCAAGCCTAGAGCAGCTTTTTAGAGGGTCTCTGGGTGATTTACGTCTAATCTAGGTATTTTAGAAAGAAGGAGAAAATCAGATTTTGCGTTATTTACATTCTGCCTCGCCTATCCCACCCTGGTGCCAGCTTACCCCACCCTAGTGCCGCCGCCCTAACGACATCTGGTTCACCTTGGCGGCATCTGGCTCTCCCTGGCGGGACAGTGGCCCAGTTTTCTCAAATTTCCATTTTTCCTAATTAACGACGGTTCGAATCGTTACAATAGATACTAATTTACCCCTCGTTCGTCCCTGAACTAGTGCACAGGACATCACACGCTCCATTTTTGGAGTACATCTAACTACAGAATTGGTTCATTACGAGAACCACGACGGATGGTGACTCCTCCAGTTCAACACACATATGATGCTTTACTTAAGGACCGGTTAGGAAATCTAAGTCAACACATGAAGAAACAAATGCGTCCACCTACATAGCCTGACCCGCTAGGGCGACAGCCCTTCCGTTGAAGCGGGGCCACTGTAGTGAGGAATCTCCCGCTGAGGTGAGAGATCGGAAATAGTAAAGAGAGAAAATGGGGAAAGTTTTCCTCATTTCTCCCTTCTTCACTCAAACTCTCCCAAATTCCTCCAGATCACTCTCCTCCGAACATCAAAACTCAGGTAATACTCTTGTTTCTTACGTACTTTACTTCTATACTTGATTAACAATGATTGCATGACGACTAACTGATCAAATTTAAATGGTTTTTGGGTAGTTATTCGAAATTGACTATGTTGCTTGATTCATTAGGAAAACGTAGCATGGGTTCTTCCCTTACGTCCCCCACGTCTCCACAACGTTCTGGGCGTAAGAATTTCATAAAAATATGGTTAAATCGGTACAAATATGGGTGAGGGAAGTTGAAAGGTCTTCTTGACATAAACTCGAATTTGGGCACTATTTAGGGGTTTATTTGCTAATATGATTGCATATTTAGGTTCTAGGGTAGTTAATACACTCTGATCTGCTGGAATTCTGTCGAAAATGGGGAATTTGGGACAAAGAGGCACCATTATCACGCCTATTTTTTGTCCTAGATGAAGGCCACTCTGGAAACCTTCATCCCATTATGGCGGCCTTCATAATCCCGCCCTGGCAGGATTTTGGCCGATGTGGCGGGATATGCCAGACCAGTGGCTTGCATCCCTTAACTCAAAAAATTTTCTCTTCTCATTTTAGCCTTAAACTATCTATTCCTATCATGTTCTAACTTATATTTAAATTATTGTAGGCTCTCTAGATGGCAGATCTAAATGAGGAATACTTACCTTTCATTCGGTTCCCCGATGCCGCAAGTTGGGAAAGGCATCATGACAATAGAAATATAGGATTCATCTGTGAGAGAGGTTTCATTTTACTCAAGATGGAGGAGAAGGCGCCTGTCTTTTGTGCTCTTCTGATGGAGTTTAGATGGACTCCACTGACTGAGGCTCCTCCGGATGTATATTCCACTTGGGTAAGGGAGTTCTACTTCATCCTGCCTACTGTGCGATGGGACGATCCTCACCCAATCATCCGTATCTGGGGAGTTGACATCCCCCTGAATGCCACTGCTATAAATAAAGCACTAGAGTTGCGCGAGGTCTCGAACGCGGAGTACAAGGACAGGCTGAGAGAGATGGACCTGGGTTGGCTGAGGGAAACCCTAATTGAGCCTGCGCGCTAGGACCAGGTCTACTGGGTTACCGTTGAGGGCATCACTAGCACGGACTGGTCACCTGATGCTAAGAGATGGCTACACTTGGTTACTAGGAGGATCCTCCCATCGGGCAACCGTACTGACGTGACATTTCCTTGGGCCTTAGTGGTGGTGTGTGCCATACAGGTATAGAGCTAAATGTGGGGGCGCAAATCATTTCGGAGTGGAAGATGTGCTATCGCGGTAACAAAAAGACCTTTTTCTTACCGGGACTCATCACCGCGCTGTACAAACAGACGGAGGTGTCACTTCTTGACATCGATGAGGTACTTACTAAGGATCCCCCCTTCACCCTCTTTTGGTTAGGTCAGGTTCTACTTCCAAGAGTAAGATGAAGAGAACGAGCGGCCTAGCAGCAGTAAGGCGGTCGTGGATTCGGACGACGAGGCCACATTCTCAAGTGCATGGGTCGAGAAGAATTTGGTGGTTGTTCGGAGGAGATTGGGGAGTTCCTTTGCTGACTTTACCCCAGTTCCATCCAGCACAGCCCTAGAGGTCAAGATGCTCCGTCGCGAGCTACACCGAGAGAGAAGAAATGGTCTAGAGAGGGATCGTCTGATGGTCCGAATATGGAAGGCCGTGAGAAAAATATTCACATGAGTTGCCCCTGATCAGGAGCTTCCCCGGATCAATAAAGGAGATTTCAAGAAATTTACTTTTATGGACGAGGCAGCGACCGTCCTGGTACCTCCAGAGGATCTATGCCCAGATATTGACACCTCCCAGTCCAAGGGTTCTTGATTTGGCTTTTCGCCCTTCTTTGGCTTGTAATTTGGACAAAACTAAATTCTCTTTTGCTTCTCCTTAACCTTTTTGTAAGCACGTGGATGCTTGTTTTTGCTATTCTATATAGTCTATATTAATTGCTAGGGTTTATGACTTGTTCTTCTGTTGCTGAGCAGAATTACAGGGATTGGTTCGATTATGATTCGAGGTCCATAGTTGTGACTAGGGAAAACAGGGGAGACAGGCTAAGATTCTATCTCACCCTGCCCCGCTATGGAGGGAAAAATCCCGCACTGGCAGTGTAATGACTCAAAAATTGAATAAGTGAAACTAGAGCCTAACTTGTGTGTGTGTGAGTTTTGTGTGAGGTTTGAGGGTGTTGAAGTTGTCCCGAGCTTTGGTTGAGGGCTTTAGGGGTTAAATGTCAAGGTACGACTTCCCAAGGACTACCCTAGGGGTCCTTGAGGAGGACCCTAAGCCTAACCCCCAAGACCCTAAGGAAAACCAAAACTCCCCTAGACCGCATGACCTATGGATGGGGACCTACGCCTCGTGGGTGGCCTCCGTAGGTCAAGGGCCACATTTTCTAGCTGCAGCCCCAAACCACGTTTGACCAGGACGGTGGCATGGTCCAGACCACGGTCCGTGGTCTAGTGGGTGTCGTTTGCACCTGTGCTGTCAAAAGACACGGCCTAGTGAAGGTTGGATTGGTAAATACACCCCTTGCTTATTTAAGTGTTTGGACGGTTATTTTAGGTTAATTAAAGTATTTTAAGAGTATTAAAAGTATTAGACTCTATTTTTCACTGATTATTCAAAATCACAAAATAAAACCCATATCTTTCCTCAAAAGCTCTCTCTCTAGAAACCTCCATTGGAGGTAAAGATTTCAAGCTTCTAAAGTTAAATCTTCAAATTTTTCAAAGGTATTTCATGGATTTCTTCTCTAAAAGGTATGGTGGTCTTCATCCTTGACTTATTATCTTTCAAGGAGCCAATTTCAAAAGTACTTTCAAATCTTCAAAGTTTCCCCAAAAACCCTATTTTTCAATCCATGCATAGGTTTGATTCAAAAACGATTTCTAAAGGCATTATTGCATTGAATTGTGAATGAATTGTGGATTTAAAGATGAATTAAGATGATTTATTCCTAGAACCCATGATTTCCCCCAAATTCCTAAGTTGTGATTTGAGATTGGAATTTGATTGATTATGATGGAATGTGAACAGTGGCGGAGCCTGAAATTTCGCCAAGGGTGTTCAACCTTTAAAGAGTCGATATTTTATTTTTTAGCGGAGTGGGTACACAAAACTTTTTTTTTTACCGATGAATAGGTGCACAAAAAATTCTGTGTTTTTCTGTTTAAAAAGAGATTTGTATTGAAAAAAAAATAGCAAATGAGAATAAAACCCCAGATCTCCATGAAGTGAACGAGTGTGCCTACCGCTGGACCATCTGCTTTTGCTGTGTCAAAGAGTGTTCAATTAATACATATCGAGATATTAGACTATATTTTGCCTATATACCCGATATAATTTTCCGACGAAGGGTGTTCATCTGACCACCCTTACTAGGTTGTAGCTCCGCCCCTGAATGTGAATTGTTTATGTTTATATTGTTATAGAATGTTGTAATTATGCTATTACCCTTGCCTAATTGTATTGATCCACTTGAAATGTGGAGTTGTTTAATTACTATGTATAGTGTGATCATGGCCTTGAAAGGGAAAGTATGAATGGTTAATGTGTGATTATAATGAGAAGGATACGCATGTGATTCCAATGATAGAATGATGATCATGTATAGAATGTAAATGTGTTATTATTGAAAGGTTATTTCTCTATTAACACTCATGAATGTTGATGATGGAATGTGAAGGGCTCTATAATGTAATGTAGTATATCTTGAATTGGTAGGCTTGTGCATCCTATTCGTGTATATATGAAAGTAATGTGATTATTGTATATTGAATTGGTAGGCTAAGGCATCCTTTTCTTGTATTGGTGAAAGTGATCTTGAATGAAGTATCATGAGTTGGTAGGCTTAGGTATCCTCCTCTTGTATAATGAATGTATCTTGACTTATTGTCTTAATATCTTGAATTGGTAGCCTTTCATGAATGAATGAATGATGAAGTATTCTAGGCTAAACCTTGTATTGGTAGACCTAATATTGGTGGCCTTTCATAAGGAGTCTAGGAACTAATGTGATGTTAAACCTTGGATCGGTATACCTAATGGTGGTGGATCTTCCTTGGGTGAATGATAAACCTTGAAACGGTAGACCTAATAGCGGTGGCCCTTTTTTGTGTGAAATGATGAACCTAGAAATGGTAGACCTAATGGTGGTGGCTCTTTCTTGGAAGATCAATGAGTTATCCTTAAATGTACCTTGAATCGGTAGACCTAATGGTTGTGTCCTTTCATGCGTATGTGCTTTGGGTCGGTAGGCCTAATGTTGGTGGCTACAATGATGTGATGTGATTGAAATACTTTATGGGAATATAGGCTAAGCACCGAGTGGATAGGGTAAAATGGAAACTCTCCCAATGTTAGGCTAGGGTTCCAATGAACATCTTCCTATCCCATAGCTATGTGCCCACATAGGATATTCGTTAGTGGAATTCCTTCCAAGCTAATATTACCAGTCTTCCTTAGGCAAGTTGACCACCTTTTTCGGTGTGGGGTTACACGACATCGAATTCCATTTCTAGCTTGCATGGTCTATGTCGGTTAAACGCTTATTCCCATCATTTGAGATGTGCATCATGGTTTCTTGAGAGGTTCTATGAAGTGTGGGTGGTAGTATGGGATGCCATCTATGCATTGCACGAGTAGGCTTTGAGAGGGTCCTAGTGAGTTCTCTAAGTCTTGATGACTATTCTGTGAAAGTCCTCTAAATTATGTTATTGAATAATGTTGACTATTATATGCTTAAATGTAAATGATGCATGCTATATTTAGATTGTATTATGAGTTGCTTCTTTGTCATGACTTGTTGTATTTGAATATGCCTTGCTTATGGTGACTTCAAAGGAGTACTTAGTGTGAGTAGTAGTATGGGATGCTACTTGCACATTGCACAAGTATGACTTAGAGTTGTCTTAGGTAATGGTCCTTTTGATGATTTGACTTGTGTAATGTTTAGCTCTTATGAGTGAGTATTGTTGAAGATGGAAATGTTGAATGGTAAGTTCACTTTTGGTGATCTTAATGTGGTACCTTGGTGTGGATGGTGGTAAGGGACGCTATCCATACATTGCACAAGGTATAGCATGAGGGTTACTTGAGGTTAAAGTTTAATGTGAAGGTAATGGCTTAAATGTTGATTGTGTTTCTAATGTTGATAAATGACTTGCATGTTGGTTATGTTTGAATATTATGTCTCTTATGCTTATATTCATGAGATTTTTATCAAAATGGCATACAAGCATGACTTTCAAACAAAATGTCTGTTTTAAGCATGTTTTTGCATGGCTATCATACTTAGTACTGAATTGTACTAACCCCATTCTTCTTCTATGTTTTACTACAAGTGTAGGTTCCGGCAAGTTATTGCTTCTATCTAGATTAAAGTGCTTGGATTGCTATTCTTTCAAGATCAAGTGGTATGTCCTCATAGATAGAGGACAAGTGTTTAGAAGTTTCTTTTATTTCATGTAATAGACAATTTTAGTCTTTTCGATTGTAAAGGGTTGTGACCCTACTTTAGTTTTCAAGTCATTGTTTAGATGGACATTGTCACGACCCGATTCTAGACCCCAGATGCGACACGGCATACTCGACCCCAAAGGGGTCTCATACAAGCCTCATAGCATTCTTGAACATAAGAACATAGGAAAACAGAGAAGATTTTAAAACTTTCATTACAATCGAAGACATTTTCATTAAAAAGCAAGTGGAAGACTTTCTAGACTTTGTACACTATGTCTCAAACCATCTAATACTTTGAATACAACATTGGGACTTAGCCCATACAAAAGGTTAAATAAAAACTTAAAGACATAAAGGAACACAATGGGTTTTGTCCTCGAAACTATGAGGACTCACCAAGTCTTCTTCTTCAAGCACCTTAGAAACCTATCCTTTGATCATAGAACACCAATATCTCCAAACCCTACACTTTGGTAAAAAAGGAGAAGAAATATGGTGTTAGCACAAAAAGTACTAAGTATGGAAGCCATGCAAAAACATGCTTAAAACAGACATTTATTTGAGAGTCATGATATATGCCATTTTGGTAAAACTTCTTGAACATTGATAAAAGAGGCATAATAAGTCACAACCAACATACAAGTCATATTTTCACATTAGAACATAATACACATATGAACCTTTACCTTTACCTTAAGCCTTCACCTCAAGTAACCCTCAAGCTATACCTTGTGCAATGTATGGGTAGCGTCTCATACCACCACCCACACTAAGGTACCACCTTAAGGCCACCAAAAGTGAACTTATCATTCATCATTTGCACCTTTACACAATAAAACATATAAGAGACATAAACATTACATAAGTCACATCATCACATTAAGACCAACATCTAAGACAACTCTAAGTCATACTTGTACAATGTGCAAGTAGCATCCCATACTACTACTCACACTAAGTACTCCTTTGAAGTCACCCTAGACAAGGCACATTCATATACGATAAGTCATGACAAGGAAGTAGCTCATAATACAATCCAAGTATAGCATGCATCTTTACATTAAGCCTATAAGTCATCATTCTTCATTAACTTCATTTAGAGGACATTAAATCACTAGACATTAGTTCATCATTCTCATTAACTTTATCGGAAAGGGACATTCATACATTAGCCATTAAGACTTAGAGAACTCACTATGATCCTCTCAAAGCCTACTCGTGCAATGCATGGATAGCATCCCTTACTACCACCCACACTTCATAGAACTCATCAAGAAACCATAATTCACATCTCACATAATGGGAATATGCGTTTAACCGACATAGACTATGAGAGCTAGATCATGGAATCTGATGTACTATCCCACATTGTAAGGGTTGGTCTACTTGCCTAAGGTAAATCGATATTTAGCTTAAGTGGATCCACTAGCTATCCTATGTGGGCACATAGTTATTGGACAAGGAGGTTGCTACAAGATACTCCACCTTAACTCACGGATAAGCATCCACTCCAAGAGATTGCTACTAGATACCCCACCTTAACTCATAGATGAGTATCCATCTCATTCAATATCCTCTCGGTGCTTCGCCTACATTCCCATAGAGTAGTTAATATTTATTACTTTAGTTAATTATTATGGGATAAGAGATTGTTACTAGATACCCCGCCTCAACTCACGGATGAGCATCCATCTCAAGAGATTGCTACTAGATACTCTGCCTTAACTCATGGATGAGTATCCATCCCATTCCCAACATTCATTGGATAGCTCATATATTCAAAGATGAGAAAATCCTTTCAACTAAGAATCCTATTATCATTCATTGGTGTAAGATCGAGAATATCCTTTCAATCAACACATCATTATCATTCATTAGAGTACAATTGAGAAAAGCCTTTCAATAAGTACTTCATCATTAACATTATCATGAACTTCATTCACAAGTGTTAATAGAGAGATAACATTCAATCCTAACACAATTAGCTTCTAGACATGATCATCATTCACTCATTTAGATCACACACATGCATCATATCATAATTATACATTAACCTCCACATGTAGGGTACAAGGAATATATCCATCAATTCAATACCATAATATACATAGTAAATAAACACCTCCACTTTTCAAGTGGATCAACATTCTAATTCACAATTCTAATTCAGCAAGTAATTGATCATAACTTGCCCTCCAAGGGTCATACTTCCAAATCACCAACACACCAACAATTTACTACAATTAGGGAATGGGTAATGATATACTTCAATAATCTAAAGCAATTTAGGCAAATTCGATTCACATGCATTCATCATTAACAAACCCACTTCATAAGGCACAATTTAGGAATTGAGAGAAATCATGGGTTCATAGAGTATTTTCATCATAAATCATCAATTAAACACCAATACAATCATAATTTGTCATTAGAATACATTTGAAAACGTTTGATGGAAGAATTCATGAGATTGAGTAAAACCCTAGATTTTTCATTCTTTGAAATCACTTTGGATTTGACTTCTTGAATGGAAATAGACAAGGATCAAGACCACCATACCTTGCTATAGATTTCCCATGAAATTTGAGGAAGAAACACCTCGAATCTTCAAGCCTAGCCTCCCCTCCTTCTTCTTCTTCAATGGAGGAATTCTAGTGAGAGAAAATATTTGAGAGGAGATGGGTCTTCTTTTAATTATATTTGGAGTGACTAAATTGAAGGGATTCAAGTCTAAAAAGGGTTATATAGTTGCTAGGAAAGGAATAGAATAATCTAGACTCAACTTTGGAAAAGAACTAAGGACCCACAAAGTCTTAACTTAAAAATCCACCCCTTGCTCGACTTACCTCGCCCTTTTGCCCCTCTTGGCTCCCCAAGGGCACTAGGCGACTCGCCAAGTGCACCCTTGAATCACCCAATTTTCCAGTGAGCTCCCAAATTGGGCAGTCCACTAGGCGATCTAGAGGGGTCAATAGGTGACACGCCAAGCTAGTTGGCGAGCTTGGACTTAGCTCGCCCTTTGGTCCAGACCCTAGGCCAATGGGACAGCCCACTAGGCGATCCCAAGAGCCCAAGGGCGACTCGCCCAACCCTTTGGGCGATCAAGTACTCCCATACCCAAACAGCCCCTCAAAGAACAAGGTTTCTTTCACTCAATCTTGCAAGCATAGGTCCTTACTTGCACCCTAGGCTTCTTCCTTGCTCAATTAAATTCTAAAACAGCCTAGACATCAACTTAAGTTACACTAACCCACACGATGAGGCTCTAGTTCAACCTATCATTTTGCGAGTCATTACAGCCATGTGAAACTTAGACTTCGGAAAAGATTTTTAATGAGTATTTTGAATTGTTTGGATTTAAATATGTTTTTAATTTCGCACTATTTCTATGTCAAATCCAATGAAATGCTATGAGGCTTGTATTAGACCCCTTTGGGGTCGAGTACGCTGTGTCGCATCTAGGGGCTAGCCTTGGGTCGTGACAGGCAGCCTCGCCTTAGCAGGAAAAATCTCACCTCAGCGGCCATAACGGAAACAGAATCCCTGTCAACAATTTTTTTGGGGTTCTTTTCTTTTCTTAATTCCCTAACGGTTTCCAGCTATAACACACTCGTTCCCAGGATGCACCCAGACATTCACACGATTATTAGTTGGTCGCAATGCACGTCCATATTTTGTCTGAAGAATTACTCGTAGATTATCCAGACCCTCGCACCAAACTTAGTTATGACTTCTTCCCTCAACGGGTTTCACGACTCAAGTAGTTACCACTTGCATAATTTCAACAATTCAGCCAGCATATTACACATCTCAAATTCAGACACGCAACACCGTGCACATAATTATACCACAACACCCGCAAAATACTTTTCTCATCATCTATTAATTTAGACACCCAAAGCAGACCTTCACATTCACAGTTATTTTAAACGACAAAAAGCACGCATTCGCAGTTACAAACTATACACCACAACAATTTCACCTTATTAGTTAATTCGTTCAATAGATGACCATTACTGATCATCCATGCCTTTTACAGCCCCTAAGACCAGATACCAATTGGAACCTTCTCAGTTCCAATTTACTTTGCTTGTGTAAATTAGATGTGGATGTCAACACACCAATCTGCAAGAGTCTATTCCACATTTTGCTCTTGTACTGGGAGACCGATAACCTGGGCTCTGATACCAATTTGTCACGATCCAACCCACTGGGCCGTGCGGACACCTACATACTACCACCTAAGTAGGAGAACCCTTATATCCCAATAGTCAAAACGTGCAGAAAAATTAAAAGAAATGGAGTTAATTATAATAACGAGATTTTATAGATAATACTTTTCAAAAGAATTTCAGGTTAAGACTTGTAAAGTAACTAACACCCCCCAAGGATCTAGTCTAAACAGGTACAAGAGCTACTAAGAGTACAACTGGACATACTAATGAAACATCTTCGTCTTCACCTAATGAAACGTCACCAATCCTACATCTAGACTATGCCAAAAAGGCATAGCAAGAGTAGTATCAGTACAAACCATACATATTGGTAGGCATTATCGGTCAACCCAATGCCCACCGCATAAAATAAGAAATCAACTAGCAAGAACATACAATAAACCACTCACTTCTCCACCTTCACCCTCTCTTGAATACCTTAGAATTACACTAGCACCTCTACTACTAACCATCTTCCCAGTCCACTTATTTACCAGGTTATTGATCATAGCCTAACCATTCTAGCGCATAGAAAACCCCACAATACAACTACAAGCATTTCGACTAACCACCCACGACATACCCTTACTTTCTCTTTTACGTTACCCAGCCCTTGCCACATGGTACGTTATTTCACGCTTTCTAACTACAAACTTACGAACCCTTTTTTCCAAGGTGAATTTCACCTAAGTATTCACACCACATACACTACCTCCACTTCTCACCCTTGCCATACACGGACAACACTTTACTCTCGATTATTACGACTCTTGGAACCTTAGCCTTCCCGGTTCATTCACACTGAGATGCACAACGAGTTAAATCCACATAATAACAACATATAGAGATCATCACAATCATTTACCCTTTAGGAGCAATGCAATGTCAATACCATCAAGAACTACAAACAACTTCACAATTTCACAGATATACAATTATGTCAAGTCATTGGTCCTCTCACGGGATCCAAACCCAAACTGTTAGTATACCAGAACGTGGTACCCGATTCAATGATTATGCCGAAACATGGAAACCAATCCCATAATTATGCCGGAACGTGGCAACCGATCCAAGTTAGTGTGTCGAAATGCAACACCCGATCCATTCATCAAGCCACAATCACAAAGCACATTCTCATAATCATACAATCAAGTTATGATTCATAGCATTCATCATTCATCTATCTTCATTTACAACAAGTGTGATCAATAATGCAACATTCGCATACATACATGTATCATAATGAAGCAAAGACAAACATACATCACACAATCATAGAATCACAACCATCACCTACCAGTTTACATCAACATATATCACATAATACCAACTCGACCATACCCAGCCCTAGTTCATCATTCAAGGCTTCTTCTTATAATTTGATCATCTTACGTTAGGTGCACGAAGGCCTACGCATAATTTCTACCATTGATTATCATTATACTACGCAGTGGTACAGATTTATAACTAGTCAATTAATAAACCTAGCCTACCTGGGTACCAAGCAGTTGCACGGAGTTATAGCTCCCATTCTGGTTTTCCGGATGAGACCACGGTGAATTTGTCCAAGAATCCGTAAGGTTTTGATCTCCTTATGCTAGGAATCTCCTTCTCCTTCCTTCCCAAGCCTAGAGCAACTTTTTGGAGGGTCTCTGAGTGATTTACGTCTAATCTAGGTCTTTTAGGAAGAAGGAGAAAATCAGATTTCGCGTTATTTACATTCTGCCTCGCCTATCCCGCCCTGGCGCCAGCTTACCCCGACGTGACGCCGCTGCCCTAGCGGCATCTGGTCGGCCCTGGCGGGACAGTGGCCCAGTATTTCTCGAAGTTCCACTTTTCCTAATTAACAACGGTTCGGATCGTTACATTTTGTGTTGAAAACCACATTTTTTTAATCTTTGGAGGGAATACATGTCTCTAAATTGGGGAAATCTTTCAAGGTTATGACCTAATTAGGTTTTAGTTAATCATTAATCAAATATTCACAATTAGAGGGTTTAGGATTTAGATAAAAACTTATTCAATTCAAAAATTTGAATCAAACTGACTTTTATTTGGTTTTACATTTTTAAAAATCAATAATATTTAATTGTATTTTTTATTTTGTTAACATTTTTTTTGAAGAAATAATCTAAGTGAACTGACAAATTATATACATATATTTTTTTATAATTATATATACATTAGTTTCTTGACACGTGCGTTGCACGTGTATCCCAAGTTATTTTGTACAATATTTTATATAATCATCTAAAATTATTACAACACGTATTGAGTAATAAAAGACAAAATTAAAAAAAAGTTCTACGAATGTGATACTTTTCTAGCTATTTGATAGTCAAGTTCAAAATATATGAAAATGATATCTAACAATTGAACAAAAATACTTCAATGTTCATGCTCGTGACAACACTACACCACTACAATACATATGATTATATACTACATTAAAATAAATAAAGAAAAAAAAAGAAATTGAAAATGAAAATTGTATAGGAAATAATCGATATTCTAAATTATAGATCTTAATTATTAGATAGATAAAAACAAGAACCAAAATAAAAAATAAGCCTACAATCTAAAGATATTGTACGTACATAGCAAGTGAGACTGATGAAAATCAGAGAAAGCTAATAGCTACATCAAATACAAACTCATGATTTATAAGAATATACAGAGACATAAAGTTTGTATTCAATTAATTTTATTATTTTTATTACAATATATATTTTCATTTTTTGTATAAATTATTGTAAGAGTAATTTTAAGTGAAGTAAAAAAATCGTGTGTATATATATGCATTTATATGTTTATTCATAAATAAATAACAATAGTGTTAAATAGAATGTGATAATAGTTATTACAATTAATGTATATTTACATTTTTGTCCATAAATATTATGAGTTTGTAAGGACATTTTGTTTTTTAACTTGGGGGTTTTCTACTTTTAATTGCAAGTGTAACCCATATTATTATTTTAAAACTGTTCATTTATAGTTATAATGTTATTATACATATTTTAGAAGTTAATTGAGCTATTTATTAGAAGTTGAAGAAGTATGAAAATTTAGCATAATTACATATTCTTAAATCCTTAGGAATAAACTCAGAAGTCATACTATGTTATGTTCCTCTTAATTAAGATATACAATATAATGTACTTCTATATCTCTTAAAAGTTTTTGTGAGACTTAACAATTTCATTTGATTGGATTGGTAATATTTCTAGGAGAGACCATGCAACTAAATCGGAAACTTAAATTGGAGAATATAAGGGATATATAAAACAACCGTTTGGTGCTAAACCCAAGCTATCACCAAAATATTGTCACATAGATGTGTGACGTCAAATAGATTTCTTAGTTTGCAGTTACCTTCTTCCGGAGTCGGTGTTAATCTATCCAAGTGAGCTCCTCTCTAAGACTATTCCATCAAGAACAACTACAAAGATAGTGTGAGACCTACGACTTAATTACTATTTTTTTGAATCAAAAGTTTCAATTTCTATGTAGACGTCTTCATCCTTCATGCAACATATCTTCAAGCATATCTAATTTTAATGCAAAAAATTGTCATTTCATAATCTAATCCAAATCTTCTCTATTAAAGCACAAAATTACAAAAGGAAAAACTTTTGACAAACAATTCAAGAGATTATCATCAAAAGCCTATCAAAAGAGAAAAAAATTGCAGCCCAACAAATCTATTATAAAATACAAAGCCAGAAAATAAAGCACAAATATAAACAGAATAAAAAGGGACTTTCGTCAAATTAACTGTATGAAATATTACAAAAAGTAAGTTGTCACGACCCAAACCATCGTGATTGACACCCACACTAACCATCCGGTGGGAGAACCATTAATACTAATTAGCTAACCAAAGAACCAAACCACTAAGGCATTTAAAGATACGAAAGTAGGTTTAAATACTAAGGAAAAGATAGGGAGTTCCATAAAATCCAACAAAAGTCTAACAACCAAACTAACATTGCGGAAATAACGCCTAGAACCTGAAAGTCAATGTACCAAAACATCTAAAGTTCAACCATAAGTCTAAACAAGAAGGGTACAACCCCAAACTAAATATAAGACTAACTAAAGTACTAGTCTAAGTCCAAAATGTGGACATACACAGAAAGGAGAACACATGGAAGCCCGGAAGAACTGGCTCACCCTTGAATTTGGACGATCATTGATCTTCTAAGAAAGGTCTGTCAATAGCCTCCTGAAGATGTCGTGTACTCAACAAAGAAAGAGCAAGTGTAGTATCAGTACACAACCATAGTGTACTGGTAGGATCACGCGGCTATCCCACTAAGTGCAACATACATAATCTATTACAACATAATAAATAACATACATACACCAAACATATACAATATCAATATCATTTATGAACAATGTACAATTTCACAATTCTCAAGATATACAGTTATGTCAAGTCAATGGTCCTCTCATGGAACCCAAACCCAAATTGCTAGCATACCAGTACGTGGTATCCGATACTACCAATCCTAGGTCAAACCTTTAATCCTCATACCCATATTAGGGCTTTTTTCCACCATAATTTCCGGATCAAAACCCTCTCCCATCGATAATTACCTATTCGATTACGTTCTACGGATCGAAAAATGGATTCGGGGAGTTAAAACCTTACCTTTAGCCTTAAGAATGGTGAAAAACTGTCAAGAAAGCATCTAGGGTCGTCTCCTAGCTCTCAAAGTCCAAAAGTGCAGAATAAAACGTTTTCGGGGTTTATTTCCGACTTAAATCGCGACTGTCCCGCTATGGCGGCCCCCAGCCCGCCACAACGGCCCCGCCTTGGCGGGAATAATCCCTCCTTAGCGGCTTGCACGGAACCAGTGAGTCGATTTAAGAATTCCAAACTCCTATTTCACAACACACCTTCATCCCATGACACTTAGAAAATACCCGTTCACGCTAAGATCAATTTCGGGAGTTCTACTCTCCTGAATTCAATTCCGTAAAGTCGTACGGGTTCCTTAACATTTTAGCTATCTACTCATGTGATCACATTCATAATTAGATCACCCAATTGTTACCAGATTTTCTAGACTTTAATGACTTCAATTTCGTCCAAATCTGGACTAGGTTAGGAAATTTCTAGTTACTACGAAAAAGTTTTTCGGCCCAAAAATTTTCCCCGTTGGCTTTTCTATAACGACGGGAACAGGTCGTTACATATGTAAAACACGCATAATATTACAACTCATTATCCTAAAAGAACTATCATCATATAAACCCGAAAAATAACTAAGAATATCATACAAAATTTATGTGAGTTACTGCCGACATGTTTCTCTACCCAAATAAAGGCTCATACCATTATCAAAACAATAACGTGTTTTGCCCCCGACGCTTTCATCACGAAATAATATAATGCTTGAACTCAAAAATCAATAGTATTCAGTAATTGAAACCTAAAATTAAAGGAGAAAATATATAGGTAATGATGCATGCTGATGAGAAAACTTTTAAGAGTGGTATAAGCTGTGAATATAGAACTAATGAAAAACCTTTACTTGATTTGATAGACCGTGTGATAATGTTATTGAATATATATACTCTTTTTTAGTGCAAATTTATAGAATGTTGTAAAGAATGTGAAAAGGTTATTACTATGAAAGATGAGAGAAACAGAACATTAAGATTGAAATAATTACATGTAACAACTAAGCAATTGAAAGATGTATTAAATATTTTTGGAATACGAAGCAATTTTTTACTTGCAGATTCAATGTACACAGTGAAAGGTTTTTTGTTTACAATTTTTTTTTACTGTACTTTTATTAGGTGAAGAACAAATTAAATTTGTTATCAATGATTTATGGGTATTTTCGTAAACAATAATAATAATAAATATTAAATAATAGTATGAGATTTAGTATAATATGATATGATTACTATTTAATAGTTATTGATTAATTAGATATTTATATATTTTAATTTAGTATAGGGGTAAACTGGTAATTCAACTTTTCACTTTACAGGTTCCCTCTTTTAGTAATATATA
>JAJOOF010010121.1:0-20247 GCA_029582545.1 Solanum lignicaule | reverse complement strand
ATTTAAATGTTTTCTTGGTAAAGAAAGTTTTAAATTCATTATGTTTTTAGTGTTATGCGATGAATGAATGCTAAGAGGCTTGTATTAGACCTCCGAGAGGTCGAGTACGCCGGTTACGACTAGGGGGTGCCCTCGGGTCGTGACACTTTAGTACATCTTTAGTTAGAGTTATCTGAACTTGAGGCAGTGCAGATGGCTTGAGCTACCAAAGGACTACGACATCACCATCTTGTATCATCCAGAAAAGGCTAATGTGGTGGCCGATGCTTTGAGTAGGAAGACTTCTAGTATGGGGAGTCTTGCCGCTATTAGTGTGGAAGAGATACCATTAGCTAGGTATGTTCAGAGGTTAGTTGATGTGCCGTGAACTTATAACATATTCGACGCCCAAAACAAAGGATTATTGCAAGAAACAAAGCATGTTTTTGTAGATATGATGTTTCTTTTGTCTAATGTACAAGAAAAGATATATTAAAAGAAGTTGGAAGAGAAAGCTTGAAATTGGAGTAAAGTTGCTGAGGATGGAAGGCTAAACAAGCCGTTCACCTATTGACGACCCGTGAACATATCTGTGAAGTTTTCCTAGTAGAAGAAAATGCCAAGTGAAACTCAACGAGACCCTATACGATCCGTACAACCTCTACGATAAGGGTAGGATCCCATGAAGCTTCAAGCTAAAAAGCAAGTTAGAGTCAAAACCTGAAGGAAAAGTGAATGGGACTGCAAACGAGCCGTGAAGACTTTAACGGCCCGTATTGAGGCTCGTGGGAATCTGAGGGAGAAGTTGAAGAAATTTGTCTAAGTGTTGGATCACGGAAGGCTTAAATGGATTGTGAAAAGATTCACGAGCCGTTTGCCTATCCGTGAAGGTTGTCGACAGGAATACTGTCCTACTTCGTTTAGGACTCATCTTTAAGACTATAATTAGTTTCTTAGGGTTTTATTTTTAGGATCATCGATATCTTGAGACAAGTTTTTTATCACATAAATGATAGCTTTCTTATTTTGATTTATCTTTTGGATAATTGATCAACGTTTGATCTTGAATTCATGTTCTTAATCAAGACTTATTGGTTTTCATTATTGTAAGTTTATTACTTCTAAACTTTCATCAATGTTTTACTATTGTTATGTTGAGAACATGTGCAACTAAACACTAGAACTAGGGTTGTGGAAACCATGACTATTGCAAAACGTTAAAATCAACCACGAATGTCTGTCTTTGATGTTTTGCATGCTTCATTTCTATTTTCGTATTGATTGCTTTCTAGCGAGCACACGTTAGATCCTGCCTGTATTCAATACTTGGTCGAGAGAGAAGGATATGAATAGGAAAATCGTGAAATGAATGAACTCCACAATTGAATAACTCTTTTTAAAGATTTGAGCTCGAGAGAGAATAGTTTTCTAAACGAGTAAGCAAGCTTTAAAACTGAAACACTTTAAGACCGAGAGGAGATGAGTGATAATCACCTAATAGGGCTAAACACATTTAGGTGTATTTATCTTTCTAGATAATGCGTGCATTGTAGCAAAAGACTGTTATTTGTGCGAAATCTAAGTTGTAGTCCATAGGGCTGGGCATAAAATACTGAAAACCAAATTAACAAACCGAACTCAAATTTTTGGTTATTTGGTATTTGGTATGGTATTCAGGAGTAAAATTTTAGAATTATGGTATTCGGGTTTGGGTTTGGTATGAGACATTAATACCATTTGGTATTCGATATTTTCCGAATACCAAATTATTTACTTAATGAAGGTCATATATCAACATATCCATTACTCATTAGTACAAGTCCAAAGAGAAAGATAAAGAATAAGCATGAATAATCCAAATACATATCTTTTAGTTGTATCAATTTGCTTTTCTTAATGTCTTCTTACTTGTTGATCTTATATTATATCGTGCGTTCACATAAAAATAGTAATTATTGAAAAATAGTATTAACTTTGTAATACAATTGTCTATAATTTCAATACGGTATTACAGAATACCGTACCAAATCAAAGTTTAATTTACCGTTTCCCGAATTATCAAACCAAAATTTATAAATTTGGTATTTGGTATCTCTTTTTACCTACCAATTATAGAATTATCAAACCAACAATTTGAGAAACCCGAATGCCCGCCCCTAGTTGTCCGAACGTCATAAGAAACACAATCTTGGTCTATTCTAATTGATAATCAAACTCTGGAACTATCGCAGGTTACTGTTACAACTTAATGCTAGTTAATATTAGTCACTTGAACATTAAATCAAAACCCAATTTACTTTACACTTTTAGTTTTATTTCTGGGAATATCAACCGCAACTGAACATAAGAACTAGTAGACTTGTTTCTTCTGTAATTCCTTGTGGGATTGACCTCAACTCTTGTTGAGTTTTGTAATTGACTTTGACCATTTATATTTTTTAATTGAAGTGTAAGTTTGGACGTATCAAATTTTGGCACCGCTTTCGGGGAATTCAGTTTAGAAATATTCTACTAGCAATTATTTCAGTTTGTAGGGGTATTTCCTAATTTTACTTCTTGTTTCTTATCTGTGTCTTCTACAAGTGACTTAGTTAGTGTATGCTAAACACCAGAAGTAAGGGAGTACCTTTAATTCCTTTCGATCCTGAGCTTTCACGATCTATTAGAATAATGGTTACCACGCAAGAACTTGAGGCACATAGACAAAGACTGAGACAGGATGCTAAGGGCCAAGTAAGGGGTGCCAACATCAATTTAAATGACTCGAACAAGTAGCAGTTGAGGATAAAGAAGAGTAAATGTTGGTACCTCAACAACAACCATTAACCCCAAGGAGAAGAGGTCAACAACATGTGCATGTAGATATCGTTGATGATGATTCAAACATGGATGGGGCTGGAGCAACTGGAGCTATAGTGCTCCCACCATTTCTTCCAGGAGTGAAATTCACCATCATCAACATAATGAATTAGTTATTGAACTTGAAAGGGTTATTTAGAGGAATAACTGGCGAGGACGCGAATCAACATCCGATAAACTTTGTAGGAACTTGTAAGTCAATTAAAGTTCTAGGAGTTATCCACACAACTATGCGGATGAGGTTATTTCCACCGTCCCTGACTAGAGAGGCAACAAATTGGCTAAAGGAACTCCCTAATGATTCGATCGCTAACTGGGTGAAATTGAGAGAAGCCTTCTTGGATAGATTTTTCCCAGAATTAAAAAAATTACAGTTGAAAGACGAGATAGGTGCTCACAAGAAGTTACCAGGTGAAGCACTACATGACACATGGGGGAGGTTTAGCCTGAAACTTAAGAGGTTCCCAAACCACTACCGTACAAAAAAACATTTGAGGCAGGTATTCTATAGATCACTGAACTTTGTGACTAAGCTTGTGGTTGATGAAATTTATGGAGGATTTTTCATGAACAAGCCTTTTCCAAAAGTCACAGCTATTCTTGATGAGGTCTCGAATAATAATAGAGCATGGCACATAAGAGATGCAGAGATTGGGGACCTTGGGTTCACATTTGACCTGTCGGTAGAGCATCAAAAGAGAGAGGAGGAGGAGCGTGACTAAGATATGGCCCATATGAAATATAGAGAATAATATATGAAGGTGATATGACAAAGACTTGGGTGTAGCACTACACTTCAATGTGAGTAAACATAAGTAAGTACGGTAATGTGAGAAGTTAAATAATAAACAAAGAGAGAAGATAAGCAAGAAAAGCTCACTGAAAGTACACTCAACAAAGCTAAGAGCCTTAATTGGTAGAGCATTGTGACTGGAAATTTTGTTTACCTCATCATCATTTATTTCCACTTGTATCATCTCTAATAAAAAGGTTTGAAGCCTTAAGAGGTAGGTCATCTTTGTCATTTCCTTCAGTTAGAACTATATAAACGATTAGCCTTGATAGAAAAAGTTAAGTAACCAAAGGAAAATTTTCAATGTTCCTGCAATGTTAGCATTTAGGTTAGTCAAAATTAAACAATTGAAATTTAACTAATTGGCCAGACACAATCTAAATTGATTGGTGAAATTTAAAACTTAAAATCTTGAACTGATATGACCGGTATCTAACTCTTAGTTAGCTTAAAAAACAGATGAAGTAAAAATCTGAAATTTCACAACGTGCAGCAGGAGGATGCTTACTTTTTACGTTTCTTACTTTTAACAATATCATGATAATTCTTTTCGAATGATTTCATCATAAACAAAATTATATGTAAAATGATCATTTGTGTCCTATGCGGTAGGCATGTGTATTAATATTTTTACATTCTCTGAACATTTTGCTCGAGATAAAGCAACATAAAGTTGTTCATGTGAAAAAACTGGTTCATGCAAATATATTCCAACAAAATCTAATGTTTGACCTTGAGCTTTGTTTATAATCATAGCAAAACATAACCTTATTGGAAATTTTGTTCTTTTGAAGGGAACGGGTAGCTTCTCATCTTGTGATAGTAATGGTATCTTTGGAATAAAAACATGTTTATTTTTAAAATCACCACTGAAAATAGTAGTAGTGATGACATATGTCTTAAAATCATGATCTATTAATCGTGTACCATTGCATAAACCTTCGATAGGATTTAAGTTTCTTAATAATATAACTGGACAATTTTTTTCAAAGTTAATCTATAAGGTGGTAAGCTTGCAGGATGTAAGGTATGAAAAAAATCTTCAAATTGGCATTGATCATTTGGTTCTATAGTTTCATCAATAGTTGTATACACTTTAGCATAATTGGAAAATCGATGTATAAGCATGTCATTTATTTCATCAATAAAATTATTTTTATTGTCAAAGTAACATGGGAAGTTACAAAAGATGGATTAGAATAGAATGTATACAAATCAGGATAAGTAACATTAAACAAAAGATTCTATTTCATTTGTAAAAGGAAAGATAAAATCATTAGGAATTTCAATTTTGTTGCAGTTGTTAGTTTTTTCTTGTTCATTTCCAATTCTCACTAAATATTCACAAAATCCTAATTCTTTTTGCACGCAGGTTTTCAGATAAGCACAGTTTTTCGAGATGGTTCCAAGTATGAGAGTATAATAAACTTTGACTGACAAAGTCTTCTTTTTTTCCACTACGAATACATGAAGTGTTTGTCTAAAGTCTCCCACAAAAACTACTATTTTTCTACCAAAGAGTGTTTTTGTACTCATAAGATCATTTAAAAGTGTATCAAGAGCTTTAATCATGTTTTTTTTCCATTGAGACCTCATCCCAAACAATTAACTTTGAATCTCGAATTAGAGTTGCTAACAAACTTTGTTTACTAATATTGTGTAACAACCTATTCCCGTCGTTATAGAAAATCCAATGGGGGAAAATTTGGGGCAAAAAACTTTTTCGTTGTATTTGGATTTTCCCAACCTTGTCCAGATTTGGATGAAATCAAATTCATCGAGGTGTAGGGAAATCTGGTAACAATCGGGGTGAAGTATTTATAATTTTGAGTACATGAGGGGTTAGATAACTCATTAAGGAATCCATACGACTTTATGAAATTGAATTCGGGCGAGTAGAACTCTCGGAATCGATCTTAGCGTAAAGGGTATTTTCTGAGCGTCATTGGTTAGAGGTGAGTTGTGAAATGGGGATTTTGGAATTCTTGAATTAGTTCTCTATCTCGAGAATGCCGCCTTGAAACTGGGTTTTGCCGATCTGGCGGGGCCGCTGTGGCGGGCTCGACGTGAATTAAAGTCGTTATAAACCTCTAAACGACCTCATTATGCACTTTTTGACTTTTAGAGCTAAGGAACGAGCCCCAAGGACTCCTACTCGTTTTTCACCATTCTTGAGGCTAAAATTAAGATTTTCACTCCATGGATCCATTTTTCGATCCGTATAACATAATAGAATGGGTGAATATTGATGGGGGAGGGTTTTGTTATCGATTCTATGGTGGAAACAACCCTAATTTGGATAATTGGGATCATGAGTTTGATCTAGGGTTCATATAATTGTTAGTAATCCGGGTAATTAATGATTGTTTATTGATTCCCGTATTATATTGATTGTTTGTAGACCAAGAACAAGCGGAACGAATCCGGAAACGGAAGGATAAAGTTTCTTAGGGTTTCAAGCTTGTTTCGAGGTAGGTGATGGTTGCGATTCTATGATTGTGTGATGTATGCTTGTTCTTGCTTCATTATGATACTTGTATATGTATGAATATTGCAATGTCGATCACACTTGTTGTAAATGAGATAGAGAATTGATAAATGCAATGAAATCATGACTTAAATGTATGATCTTGATGATATACTTGTGATTGTGATTGCGGTGTGTGAATGGGATCAGTTGCCACGTTCTGGCATAACTAACTATGGGATCGATTGCCAAGTTCCGACATAACTATGGGATCGATTGTCACGTTCCAGCATAAATATGGGATCGGTTGCCACGTTCTGGCATGCTAACTATTTGGGTTTTGGTTCAATGAGAGGACCAATGATTTGACATAAAATGTGAAGTTGTTCGTTGTTCGTAAATTTTGATAATATTGTATATGTTGATATATATGCATGTGATTATAATGTTGTTTAACTTGTTTATGTTGTACTAGTGGGATATCCGCGTGATCCTACCAGTACACTGTCGTTGTGTACTGATTCTGCACTTGCTCTTATTTTTTTTTAGTACAGGGAATCTTCAAGCGGCTATTGACACACCTCGCTTAGAAGATCAGTGATCGTCGCTTCAAATTCAAGGGTGAGCCAATTTTTCCGAGCTGCCATGAAATTCTCTTTTGTCTATGTCCACCATTCCTGGACTTAGACATTTGTTTTAGTTAGTTCATTAGTATGGGTTGTATCCCTTCTTGTTTAAACTTGTTGAACTTTAGATGTTTTGGTAGATTGACTTTCAGGTTCTAGGTTATTCTTCTGCATTGTTAGTTATTATTGTTAGAACTTTTGTTAGAATTTATGGGAACTCTATTTTTATTTCCTTAGTGTTTGATTTAAATGCCTTAGTTTTTGGTTAGTTGCTTGGTTTGAGTTATAGTAGTGGTTCTCCCACCAGAGAGTTTGTGTGGGTGCTAATCACGACGGTCTGGTTCATGACAATTGGTATCAGAGCCTAGGTTCGTTGATCTCGATGTACCGAAACGAGTCTAATAGAGTCTCAAGGAACGGTACGGGGACGCCTTTACTTTTCTTCGAGAGGCTATAGGACTTTAGGAAATCTCTCTGTTTTCTCTTGTCTCCTTTCGTGCTATGACTTGATTCCAATTGGTATCTGTTGATTCAAATTGGTATCTAACCTCCTTTACTCTTCTATCCGCAGATGGTGAACACTAGATTCAACGGTGTCAGGCCTGTAGTTCCCGTCAATGCTCCGGTTGAGGAATTTGCAACGAGAGGTCGTGGTCTAGGCAGGGGTAGAGGAAGAGCTAGGGGTAGAGGAAGAGCTAGGGGTAGAGGCCGTGGAAGAGTAGAACCTACTGGAAATGAAGCTCCTGTTGAGAATGCTCCTATGAATGAGAACCCTCCTGTGCATCATGAAGAGATAGAGGAGAATGTTGATGTTGATGTTGAGGATTTAGGACAAGACGAAAAGATGCAGACTGAGACTACAAGTGTTCCTCCTTTGGATCCAGTGTTAGCTCAACAGATCATGTCGTTCTTAATTGGTTGGTCCTGGAGTGCTTCCTTCTGCTCAAGCAACTCAAGCTCCTACTAATCCTCCTATTGCTAGCACTACGCCCAAGGTGGGTGGGGCTTGAGGTAATGATGCTTTCTTCCGTCCTTTGTTGGGCTTTGTTATGACTGGTAATGAGCATGAATGTTGACTAAGTTTCTGAAGCTAGAGCCTCCTGTGTTTCTTGGTTCTGAGAATGAGTATGCTTATGAGTTCATTCTGAATTGCTATGAAAGGTTTCATTAACTGGGTATTGTTCATCAGCATGGGGTTGAGTTTGTGTCTTTCCAACTTCAAGGTGAGGCTAAGCAGTGGTGGAGAGCTTATATGGAATACAAATCTTCTACTTTACCTCCACTTACTTGGACCCAATTTCATGCTCTATTTCTAGAGAAGTATGTGCCTAGGACTTTGAGGGATCGCAAGAAGGATGAGTTCATGGCTTTGGAGCAAGATGGTATGACTGTGGCTGCTTATGAGGCCAAGTTCCATGCTTTGTCTAGATGTGCTACTCAATTGGTGACTATTGAGGAATAGAGAATCCAGTTATTTATTAGGGGATTAAATTCTATGTTGCAAGTATTATCTGTTCATATGACTTTTGCAGGGAGAAACTTTAATGAGGTGACATACTATGTTAAGAAAGTGTAGGGGGTGAGGCTAGACGGTCAAGCTAAGGCATTGGCAAAAAAGGGCAAAGAACTCGGGTAATTTTCAAGGTTCTTATTCCAAGGGGTCCGAAAGACCAACGCTTGCAGCCAAACCAACTCAGTCCGCTAAGCCCGCCTTTACAGGTAGTTACTCGGATACTCCATCTCATAATTTTTAGGATAGCCAGGGAGTCGCGCTTTCGACGGGCGACATACCATCTTTTGATTGTTCTTGTTACAACTGTGGAGAACCTGGGCATATGAGGAGAGATTGTCCCCACCTACGTGTGTTAGATTCCGTGCAGCAGCAACCTAGAACAGTGGTACCCGCGGGGATTGGTAATAATTGTAGAAGACATCCACAAAGTGGGCGAGGAGGTAATCAACGAGGCCATGGAGGTAGAGAACATGGTAATGGTAACGGAGGTAGGGGTAATGCGCAACCAGGCAGGAAAATGGTTCGTCAAGATGATAGGGCTCAGTGTTATGCTTTTCTGGGCAAGAATGAGGCGGAGGCGTCTGATGCAGTGATCACAGGTACTATTTTTGTCTGTGACCGGATGGCTAATGTGTTGTTTGATCCGAGTTCTAGTTATTCATATGTATCCGTGAGATTTGCCTCATATTTTGATATGATTTGTGATATTCTTGATGTCCCTATCGTGTTTCTACCCCAATTGGAGAGTCAGTCATAGTTAGCCATGTCTATCGTGCTTGTCCTATTTTGTTTATGTGATTTCAAACTTGGGTTGATTTAGTGATTTTGGATATGATTGACTTTGACATAATCTTAGGCATGACTTGGTTGTCCCCCTATTATGCTGTGCTTAATTGTAATACTAAGTCTGTAACTCTAGAAATTTCGGGAAGGGAAAAATTAGAGTGGGAAGGGGTGTACAAGCCTAAGCAAACTAATATTATATCCTCCATTCAGGCTAGTAAACTGGTAGAGCAGGGTTGTTTGGCTTATTTGGCTCATATTAGGGATGTTGTGATTGAGGCTCCATCCATTGAGTCTATTCCTATGGTGTCTTAATTTAGTGAAGTGTTTCCTAATGACTTGCCTGGTATGCCTCCGTATAGAGATATAGATTTTTGCATTGATTTAGAGCCTGGTACGCGCCCCATTTCTACCCCTCCATATCGCATGGCTCCGACAGAATTAAGAGAACTTAAGGCTTAAATTTAAGAACTTCTTGATAAAGGATTAATTCGTCCCAGTGCTTCCCCATGGGGTGCCCCAGTTTTGTTTGTTAAGAAAAAAGATAGTAGTATGAGAATGTGTATAGATTACTGGCAATTGAATAGGGTCACTATTCGAAACAAGTACCCTTTGCCTCGAATAGATGATCTTTTTGACCAATTGCAAGGTGCATCGCTTTTCTCTAAGATTGATCTAAGATCCAGTTACCATAAATTGAAAATTAGGCTTGAGGATGTGCCCAAGAAAGCGTTTAGAACTCGCTATGGGCACTATGAGTTTTTGGTTATGTCTTTTGGTTTGACCAATGCACCTGCAGATTTTATGAGTTTAATGAATGGGGTGTTCAAGCCATTTCTTGATTCTTTCGTCATAGTCTTTATTGATGATATTTTGGTCTATTCAAAAAGTGAGGAAGAGCATGCCAACCATCTTCGTAGTGTTTTGTGTGTTCTTGGGAAGTAAAAGTTATATGCTAAATTCTCTAAGTGTGAATTTTGGTTGAAACGGTTGCATTTTTGGGGCATGTAGTTTCAAAAGAAGGGGTAATAGTAGATCCTCAAAAGATTGAGGCGGTTAAGAATTGGGTCCGACCAAGTTCTGTGATGGAAGTTAAGAGTTTTGTTGGGATCGCTAGCTATTATCGTCGATTTGTGAAGAACTTTGCTTCTATCGCCACGCACTTGACTAATTTGACCAAGAAAGAGATACCATTTGAATGGATTGAAAAATGTGAGGAGAGATTTCATAAACTCAAGACTCTTTTGACCACCGCACCTATTCTAGCATTACCGGTTGAAGGTAAATATTTTATTGTTTATTGCGATGCTTCTCATTCTGGGTTGGGTGCTGTGTTGATGCAGGATACGAATGTTATAGCTTATTCCTCGCGTCAATTGAAGGTGCATGAGAGGAATTATCCCATGCATGATTTAGAGTTGGCAGCGGTAGTGTTTGCTCTTAAGATATGGCGACATTACCTCTATGGTGTTAAGTGTGAAGTGTTTACTGATCATCGTAGTTTGCAGCATGTTTTCACTCAAAAGGATCTGAATTTGAGACAGCAAAAGTGGATGGAGTTACTTAAAGATTATGATGTCACCATTCAATATCATCCGGGCAAGGCTAGTGTAGTGGCATACATTTTGAGTAGAAAAACGGTAAGTATGGGTAGTTTAGCTTGCTTAAGTGTAGCCAAACGACCTTTGGCTAAAGAAAGTCAGACCTTAGAGTCTAAGTTCATGCAGGTCTAAGTTCATGCAATTGGGCATCCCAGAAAGAGGTGGGGGGCTAGCTATTATTGAGGTGAGGGCCACATTTATTGAGGAGATCAAGGCCAAACAATTTGAAGATGAGAATTTGGAGGAACTTAGAAAGAAGACTGTGATTGGTAAGGCACAAGAGACCACTCTTGATGCGGATGGTGTGCTAAATTTCAAGGGGAGAATATGTGTTCCTAGAGTAGATGACTTGATTGAGAAATTGTTGGCAGAGCTCATGGTTCGCGATATTCTATCCATCCGGGTGTGACCAAGATGTATAGAGATCTGAAGCGAATTTATTGGTGGCCGGGCATGAAGAAAGACATAACGGAGTTTGTAGCGAAGTGTCAAAATTGTCAACAAGTGAAATATGAACATCATAGGCCTGCAGGTTTACTTCAAAGAATGCCAATTCCAGAATGGAAGTGGGAAAGAATAGCCATGGATTTTGTGGTTGGTCTTCCTAAGACTTTGGGGAAGTTTGATTCTATTTGGGTAGTGGTTGATAGATTGACCAAGTCAACCCATTTTATTTCGGTAAAAATAGATTATAATGCTGAGCAGTTGGCTAAAGTTTAAGTGAAAGAGATAGTGAGGTTGGATGGGGTGCCCCTCTCTATCATCTCAGACCGTGGTACCCAATTCACATCCAAGTTTTGGAGGAAATTGCATGATGAATTGGGCACACAACTCACTTTTAGTACAACCTTCCATCCACAGAAAGATGGACAATCAGAGAGGACTATTCAAGTGTTAGAAGACATGTTGAGGGCATGTATGCTTGATTTTAGAGGGCATGTATGCTTGATTTTAGAGGGCATTGGGATAAATTCATACCTTTGTGTGAGTTCTCTTATAATAATAGTTATCACTCCAGTATTGATATGGCACCATTTGAGGCATTATATGGGAGCGGATGTAGATCACCAATATGATGGTTTGAGGCTGGAGATGTGAAACCATTGTGGGTTGATTTAGTGAAGGATGCTCAAGATAAGGTTTAGAGTATTCAAGCAAAGCTTCTAGCAGCCCAGAGTAGACAAAAGAAGTATGCAGATCATAAGGTAAGAGACATGGCGTTTCAATCTGGTGAAAATGTTCTTCTTAAGGTATCACCCATGAAAGGGGTGATGAGATTTGGTAAGAAGGGTAAGCTAAGTCCTAGATACATTGGTCCATTTTAGATTATTGAATGTGTGGGACCGGTAGCGTATAGAATAGATTTACCTCCTAATTTATCGAGTGTTCATTCGGTATTTCATGTATCCATGTTGAAGAGGTATCATGGTGATGGGGATTATATCATTAAGTGAGACTCAATTATGTTAGACAAGGACCTCCAATATGAGGTGGAACCGATTGCAATTCTTGATCGTGATGTGCGCAAGTTGAGGACCAAAGAGATTAAGTATGTGAAAGTTCAATGGAAGCATCGTCTAGTTGAGGAAGCTACTTGGGAAATCGAGAGAGACATGCAAGACAAGTATCTCCAATTGTTCGTCGATTCAGGTACTACTTCATTCCTTCCTTAGCCTATTTTTCCTAAGTTTTGTCACTCGGGGACAAGTGATGGGTAAATTGGTATCTATTGTAACGACATGTTCCTGTCGTTATAGAAAATCCAATAAGGCAAAAATTGGGGCCGGAATTTTTTTTCGTAGTATTTGGATTTTCCCAACCTTGTCCAGATTTGGACGAAATCGGAGTCATCAAGGTGTAGGGAAATCTGGTAACAATCGGGTGAAGTATTTATGATTTTGAGTGCATGAGTGGTTAGATAACTCGTTAAGAAATCCATACGACTTTACATAATTGAATTCGGGTGAGTAGAACTCCCGGAATCGATCTTGGTGTAAAGGGTATTTTCTGAGCGTCGTTGGTTAGAGGTGTGTTGTGAAATGGGGATTTTGGAATTCTTGAATTAGCTCTTTGTTTCGAGAATGCTACCTTGGCGCTAGGTTTTGCCGCTCTAGCGTGGCCGCTATGGCGGGCTCGACGCGAATTAAAGTCGTTAATAAACCCCTAAATGACCTCATTATGCACTTTTTGACTTTTAGAGCTAAGGAACAAACCCCAGACGACCCCTACTCATTTTTCACCATTCTTGAGGCTAAAGATAAGTTTTTCACTCCCCAAATCCATTTTTCGATTCGTATAACGTAATAGAATGGGTGAATATTGATGGGGGAGAGTTTTGTTATAGATTCTATGGTGGAAACAACCCTAATTTGGATAATTGGGATCATGGGTTTGATCTAGGGTTCATAGAATTGTTAGTAATCCGGGTAATTAATGATTGTTTATTGATTCCCGTATTATATTGATTGTTTGTAGACCAAGAACAGGCGAAACGAATCCCAAAAGGGAAGGATCAAGTTTTTTAGGGTTTCAAGCTTGTTTCGAGGTAGGTGATGGTTGTGATTCTATGATTGTGTGATGTATGCTTGTTCTTGCTTCATTATGATACTTGTATATGTATGAATGTTGCAGTGTCGATCACACTTGTTGTAAATGAGATAGAGAATTGATGAATGCCATGAAATCATGACTTAAATGTATGATCTTGATGATATACTTGTGATTGTGATTGTGGTGTGTGAATGGGTTCGGTTTCTACGTTTCGGCATAACTAACTATGGGATCGGTTGCCATATTTTGGCATGCTAACTGTTTGGGTTTGGGTTCCATGAGAGGACCAATGATTTGACATAAAATGTTCGTTGTTCGTTGTTCGTAAATGTTGATAATATTGTATATGTTGATATATATGCATGTGATTATAGTGTTGTTTGACTTGTTTATGTTGCACTAGTGGGATAGCCGCGTGATCTTACCAGTACACTATGGTTGTGTATTGATTCTACACTTGCTCTTATTTTTGTTGAGTACTGGGAATCTTTAAGCGGCTATTGACAGACCTCGCTTAGCAGATCAGTGATCATCGCTTCGAATTCAAGGGTGAGCCAATTCTTCCGGGCTGCCATGGAATTCTCTTTCGTCTATGTCCACCATTCCTGGACTTAGACATTTATTTTAGTTAGTTCATTAGTATGGGTTGTATCCCTTCTTATTTAAACTTGTTAAACTTTTGATGTTTTGGTACTTTAACTTTCAGGTTCTAGGTTATTCTTCCGCATTGTTAGTTATTATTGTTAGAATTTTTGTTAGAGTTTATGGGAACTCTATTTTTATTTCCTTAGTGTTTAATTTAAATGCCATAGTTTTTGGTTAGTTGCTTGGTTTGGGGTGTAGTAGTGGTTCTCCCACCAGAGAGTTCGTGACATATTGCAAGTGAAATTCTCATCGATGTCAACAGAAATTTTGAAACGTGAATGAGTTGTTCATCCTCCCGGAAGAATTGAAGCTGTCACACCAGAACTTGCAGTTGCCAAAGCGATAAATCCTTTCGTTCTTACAGCTGCCAACAAAACTCGATAAAGAAATGTTTTTCCAGTTCCATCAGGACCATCAATGAAAAAAACTCCTTGTTTAATAGAATATACTCTTTCAAGAATTATGTTATATGCCCTTTTTTGTTTAGCATTTAATTTGCTTTCTAGAAGTATATCTTCTTCACTCACTATTATATTTCTTTTGAAATATACTTATTTAGCCTAATTAGTTGTTCTAGAAGAGGTAATATTTCCAAATATAACTTTGAATTCATTTATGTTATGTCCCATTGAAAGTAGACTTTCGTTGACTTGATTTGAAACTAACTGCTGGATATCGTTCCAACATTTGAAATTGTTTTATAATCTTTTGACATAGAGTCTTCATATTTTTTCCAAAGAATCTTTTGGATTACCAGGATTACAATAAACTAATAATGTTGTAAATAGTCGTCTTAAACTATAAGACATTTGATAGCTTACAACTTCAAACATACACTCAATTAAGTTGTTATCAGAATGTAACAAGCCTTTTTTCTGCAGCTTCCCTAAATGTAGTGTAGCATCTTTCATCCATTATACGAAGATCTTCATATGATTTAGGTCCTCTAACGTTCATTAGAAGTAACCTAAGATAATATCTTTTTTCTTCGGTTGGATGACATGTGACAATACTTCTAATAGCAAGAAGTTGTTTTCGACGCGATTACATTTTGTATGTTGATGACCATACAAACTGTTGGGGAAGCTCTTTATATAGTAAATTGATATTTATAGCGTAGTTTTTAATTTTTGTTCATCAGAAAAAATTCAGTTAACATCATTTTTTTTATCATTGAATTGTTTATCATTTGATCCACAATTTGGTTATTTTTGAAAGAAACAAATTGTTGTCCATCAAGATGTAATTGCAACTGACAAACAGTTGGAGTCATTTCACTTATAGAAAAAGCAAACAGACGCCATGCATCCTCTAGTGGAGAAACCCATCTAGCAGACTGATATTCTTTGATTTCATCCATTTCTACATTAGTATCATTATTATGTACATAAAATGCAATTTTGTCATGTTCTTTGCAAACATATTTGTAAATATATTTGACAATCAAATTTCTTGAGTAAAAACAGATTGTACGAAACACTCCAAGAATTATCAACGTCGTGTCCTCTAACTTTGATTGGTGTGATCATTTTTTGTCTTTTGTAAAGGGGATACAAATTCTTTCCTTTGGTTGTTTGTTTAGTAAGCTCTTTTAGATATTTGAACTTACATTTCCCTTCTTTTTGCATGCAAGGATTTGAAGGATTTAAATAGCCACAAGGACCATGGATCATGTGCTTGGTCACAAGTTTGTATAAATCATGATCAATATGGGGATCATGTAATTCAACGCATACAATTTTATCATATGATTTTGGTGTTAGTAATTTATATCCATCCATAAGTATAATGAGAAAATGGACATGTGGAAGACCCCGTTTTTGAAACTCAATTGTGTACATAAAAGCTGCAACCTTTTCAAGTATGTTCATTTTTTGAATATCCGTTTTTAAGTTCTTCTACTTTTGCTCTGAATACTCTACTAACTAAATTAGGTCTATTTTAAACATTATCCATTGGCTGTAAATGTTCTTCTATTTCAGGCTAAGAAAGATTACAGGTTATCGTTAAAAATATGTCGGGTTTTTCAAAATGTTGTACCAAAGCAATAACATTCATATATCTTTTACGCATATCTCTTGGACCTCCTATGAAACTACCAGAAAGAAATTTTTGTATCCCAAAATTTGAAGCATCTCTTTCTCATTGCCTCAATAAATCAATGATTCCTTGTAAGGCTCCAACTCTAAATAGATCTTGATTAAATGAAATAATATCTAATCTTTGTGTCTCAAGTTTTATATATTGGTCAACTATGTGTTGTTGAAACACCCTTCCAGAATGTAAAGTTTCATTTGGTTCTTGATCTCTTATTTAAATTTTATAACAATAATATTCATGACAAAACTCTTTTTCTGTTTCCTTTTGATAAAACTTTAGATTCCATGTCAAGGAGTCCATCAATAGAAGTCATGTTCATTATACTTGGTAGTTGCTCATATTCACAATAAATTTGTGTATTGAAATAATTGTATGTCTTTTTTTTTTTTTAATACCACAATGCCAACCATTTTGACCATAAGGAAACAACAATGGGTATTGCAATGGGTTATAACATCCATAATAGTAATTTACCAATTGACTTATGTTATTATGAGTGTAAATTCGAATATACGGTGTAAATTTTTTAATCATTTAATTGATTTTCAATCCAAATTACCCCAACTTCGAATATAGTTGGTATGTTATATGTTCTTTGGTCTAAACTGAAACTTGAGTTTAGAGCAATATAAAATTCATATAAATTTGGAACAACTGTTAACAATATTAGAAAAGTAGAATAAGGACTAGCTTTTAGTATATCCATGATTCTTGCAACAACCACCACACTAAGTTTATTTGATAATGTCATTCGATTTCTTAGCTCATTTTCGTTATCATAGAAATATAATTTTAATTTTTTTTTCCTTTTCCTCCTGAAGGTATCAAATCATCAATGAAGTGATACATTTATCCCTGAACTTTTTGTTCTCATAGAAATATAATTGTAATTTTTTTCCCTTTTCCTCCTGAAGGTATCAAATCATCAATGAAGTGACACATTTATCTCTAAACTTTAAATGTATAGATGCCACGATTTCTCTTTGTTAATTCTCTATCATAATGTACTCCAAGTAAAGTGAATGTAAACATATTATTGTAGGCTCTACTGTAAGTGCGAAAATGTTGAGATTCTTTGGTGTCACCTAAGAACAAATGTTGCAACTCAGTAGGTGTTGACACCCAATTTTGGACCTCCACATTTTATATTAATCAACGAGCTTCTTCAATTTCAAATGATTTAAAATAATTAGTTTTATACATTTTCAAAAAAAAATAATAATATAGTTTGCAAGTAATTTTAAATAGTTATATCATTTTTATAATTTTTTAAATAATATATGTGTTTCACATAATTATGTATATAATTAGTATATTTTAAGAATATTCGAAAATAATCTCAATTTTTTTTCTTTAATTAAGTATTTGTTAGATTAGTTTAAGTGATGTTTATATTTTTGAGTGTTTACAAGTAAATTAATTATTTTATTTCGTTAAGATTAAGAAGCTTACTAATTAATTTATACTAATTCATCTTATTTAACTATTAGTCGAGTTTACTAAATTTGATCAATTCGGTTAGGTCCTTAACTTCAATTGGCTATAATTGCAATTCATTGGTCCTTTTCTCAATTGCAATTTTAGCCAATCCTTACATCCAATTTTATTTCATTTTTGGGGACATTTTCCTCCTCAAATTCCAATTCTTCAGCATTCCAATCCAATTCTCAAGCCTACAACAATTAAAAATCAGAGCCCTACTCAATACCAAATAACCCAACAACCCATCAACAGCAATACATTACAATACCCGACCCCACCCCCAACACGTTTTCTTCTTCTTCCTTGCGAGTGAAACCCAGAAACTCTACGCTGCAAATCTAGCGAAAAATCCTAGCAAACCCAGAAAATCCCACAAAATCGAAGTCAATATCGACAGTACTCGCCCATACGCTCTTCCTCATTTTTTTCTGAATTTAAAGTAAGAATCAGTCTTTTCCCTAATTTTGAGGAAGGATTTGAGGAAATTGGTACAAAATTTTGAATTTAAAATTCTATCTGAATTTCAATCTGTTTCCCTCTGAATTGACACCAAGTTTTCCTCTATATAAACCCCTTACCCATCATTCTGTCACGCCCCGAGCCTACACCCCAGACATGGCCGGAACCCGAGAACCATTGCTTGCCCCAAGCGAACCCATGGCCTGGCTTAGTTAACTCAGCGGAAGACTCTATGCATACTTATAATGATCAAAAGCACTATACTCACTTGAATAATAAAATACTGAGAATGCTTAAAAGTCAAACATTCAACTTGGCCAAAATGGCAACTCAAGTCTTAACATATGAAATGATAAAGTCAATGAAAAGACTAAAGAACTAACATCTGACTGTCTATAAAGCCTCTAAAACAATTGAGATAGATGTCGAGACAACCCCCACGACATCCTAATGAACTAACAAAGTAACTGAAAGCAATAAAAGGAGTCCTCCAGAATGCAATGAGGCTCAAAAACTGACTCTGGAGTGCTCACTGGATCAACGATGCGCCGGATGCCGATCCTAGTTACCTGTATTTGCATCATAATAAGATGCAGGCCAACTGGCATCAGTACATTGAATGTACGAGTATGCGATTTGGAATGCTAAACACAACATAGGCTTGAAAAGAATCTGAATAACTTACCTGGCTCAACTCAACTCAACATAACTGAACTCATTTCAATATCAAGCAGTTTAAAACAAGCGCAATATAAAGAAAAGTTATTTAAAACATGATGTCAACTCTGTGTGTATGCAAAGATACATATAACTCTGAAATATATGTAAAAATACAATAAACTATGTATTTAAGATTACAATTACTTCTGTGGGAGTTTCTCTAACCGACAACCATCACGTAAGAGCTATTGTGATGATACAACATTTTGCCTCACGCTGCTAGGACCGTCCTATACCTTGCTGAGGGTATAGAACCTGAACTACTAAGTGGATCCATTAGTATATACTAAAAAGCACTAAATGAATCATCTAAAAAGTATGACCCTTGTCTACCCATGATGGCTATATGGTTTATGGGGGCTGTGAGTTGTTTGAACTCTCCCCCATATCGGTGCTCAATACTACACCAAAATAAATATAATATTAGCTCTTATGTTTAAAACTATACTTCTTTCTGTGATTTGAGATTAGTGCTCAAAAACTTAGCTCAAAGGCTATCTTAGAAATCAAAGTTTCCTCTCTTGCTTCATTTAGAAAGCGATTACTCTTTTATGAAAACTAGCCCAAAGGCTCTTTGGAAATCGAGGTTTCCTTTCTTGTTTAAATGTGAAAACATTTTAAACCCTTTGGGAATACATAGTCCCCATATACTTTTGAAGAAATGAACTTCAAACTTTACTCTTTAATATTTACTCAACTTGAACTTTAAGTCTTAAAACAAAGTTAAAACATTTGGCAAAGACTTTTGGAAAACTCTAAGAACTTCTCTTGACTTTGGTCTTAACTTTCCTTGAATTGGATTATGGATTCAAGGTTTATGATCTCATGTTTATGGATTATTTCATGATGTTTAGATGTACCTAAGAGTGTTGGAATCAACTAGAAAGCATAGATACATTGCTAAGAAACTAGTACGAAAAGATGGGGGACGTATGGGAAGAACTGGGGTCCCTGGCACTCTAAGAGGCGCGGCTCCCCAAGACCCGAACTTTAGAGACTGTTTTGGGGCGCGCTGAGAGGCGCAGAGCCCCAACCCATTTACCTAGATTTTTATTAATTTCCACCTTATTTTTTCAACTCTAAACCTTCTAAACTTGATTGGTTCTTTCCCCAAACACTTAGAATCATCAATACCCTCAATGTACATCAGATTCTACTAAAAAAACACAACTAATAACATGAATCAGTCTCAAGAAAACTCCAATCAACACAACCCACAAGAATTCAACGAATTTCATCAAGAACTCAAGGATTTACTTTCAAATCTAATAACTTCGTTGAAATTGAATCATGATTAGCGCATTGGTGAACTAACCCAATGCTATGTGATCTCACATACCTTGTGTCACGCCCCGAGCTATCCCCGAGACGCGGACACGGGACCTAGGACCACAAGTGATCCCAAGCTAACCCTGCTGGCATGATCATAAGCATACTAAAGATAATAAACTGATGCGGAAGCTAATTCATAAATAAATCTAAAAAGATGGGGAATACCCATATACTATAACTGAATATATATCAAATCTGAGAGTTTAATACAAAAGAAATATCAAACTCAAAATACTAAGATGAATCTAACTATGTCTGAAATAAGCCTCTAAACTGACTAGAAATGTTGGGACATGCCCCAACTAGATCTAGCAAAACTGAAACTAAAGACTAAAAGC
>JAJOOF010010120.1:0-21707 GCA_029582545.1 Solanum lignicaule | reverse complement strand
AGTTAATAGATGGATATTTACAAATCTTGAAATGTCTTGTAATTTCTTTTCTTCTCCTTTTCTTTTTCATGTATTTGTATTTATTTATTTTTATTGTGGATAGAAAATATGTAGGTATCTAATTGCTAGGAATTAGAATTTGTGTAGGATTGAGATTTTTTGAGTTTGAGTATTTTAGGATTGTATTTTTTTGTTAGATTTAAAATATAAATAAAATTTTATGTGATTTGGAATTAGTTTTAGCAAGAAATTCTAAATAGATTAGGACTATTTTTAGAAAGATTTTTCCTTCTTAATTTTTAATTTCTCTTTTTTTTTCTTACTTTTTTTTTTCCCTTTTTTACGTTTTGGTTTTATTAATTTATATTTTTATTAATTTTTTTTTCATTCTGTCTCTTTGTATTTTTTTTTTTTTATCATTTCTCGTTTTTACATTCTGTTTCCTTCTTCTTATCTTTTCCTTATTTGTTTTTTTTTTCTTTTATATGTGTTTTAACATTCTGTTTCTTTTTTTTTTCTTCTTACTTTTTGGTTTTATTTTTTTTTCTGTTACGCCTTATTTTCTCTTCTTTTTTAATCATTTTTTATTATTCTTTTCTGTTCACGTTTATTCTTTATTATTATTATTATTATTATTATTATTATTATTATTATTTCTTTTCTTATGCTTTCTCGCCTTTTTTTTTAAAATTAGTTTTCCTAATTATTCATTATTTATCTTTTACCATAAATCTCTAAATAATATTCATATATCCTCTTAATTATATACCTTAATAATTAGAATTAAAGCGATAATCATCTTAACACTTATTCTAAAGGCGAACTATTTTTTATCAAAATAATATATTAAAAATAAGACTAAAACACATTCCACATAGGTTTTCTAAATCACTAATCAATTAAACTTCAGTTTATATCATAATCTAATAAGTCTACAAATAATTTTCAACAAAATTTTCTTAAGTGAAAACTAAGCTCCAAGAAACATTAACTATTCAAAATTAAATATCACGAAACCAATTTCAATATTAATTGCATCTAAAGAGCATAAGACAATCATAAAAAAAAATGTATGATACATCTTTTATTTTTATTTTTATATTATTTTTTAGCAAGAAACGTCTTCGGTTTCGTTTTCCTAAGCATTCGTAAATTCTCAAAAATAATCACAACATGCATCACAGATTGATATTACATAATAACAACATGCGATTCAAAGAACTTCATATTATTGGAATCGAGTTTTCGTACAAGTATTCTATTCAAATCATGCGAGAATTTAGAATTACCTCGCTGCGAAAATTGATACTACAAAAACAACTGCTACGATCTACTGATTTCCAAAGTTAATAGCTAATATTAACTTTAAAGAGCCATGAGTCCGAAACCTTGAGTGAAACCTCGAACGCTGACTTAATTCTCAAAATAAAAACTCACTTTTGTTATCTTTTCTCTGTGTTCTTTTTTTTTCTCTCGTTTCTTCTATGTTTCTGTGTATATGTGTGTTTTTTTTCTTTACTGGGCGTGTGTTTTTATAATAGTTTTGGGTGTGAGTCTGGTGCTAATTAAAAGGAACGTGATGGAGTGGGAATAGGATTTAATTTAAAATTTAGTTGAGAATTTTAGGGTTGAGATAAAGGAAGAAAAATAGTAATATAATATTTAACAAACAAATAATAAAAAAAGAAAGAAAGAAAGAACGAAGAGAAAAGAAAATAATAATAATAATAATAAAATTAAAAAAAAAGAAAAGTGTAAAAAAAAAAGAAAAAAGATCATGCAAGAGGAAAAAAAAATAGAATAAAAAATAAAATAAACTAAATGGGAGGAGGATTTTTAGCAAATAAGTTAAGGAAGTTGGGGGTAATTAGGATAAAGGTAAAGTAATTTACTATTGTTAGTACTCTTCTTTTTTATCTTTTTCTTTTCCTTTTTTCTACTTTTAATAAGATATACGATTATTATTATTTTTTAGACTAGTTAAAAGTTAAAGGATTAAAACAAATTCATTAAACTCACAAGCTTTCTTTATTAAACTTTAAACATAAAGTGAGCTTATAATTTGTTGTAATTTTCAGATTTATTTTTTCATTTATTTTAAATATAACCCTACTGAAATAATAATATTTAAGTATTAAAATTGGTGTAAAATCTTGATGTTTTGGTAAAAAATTAGGTGTTCACAACTATTTCCCCACGGACGATCTCCATTTTCCCAAATTTTAATCTTAATATCTCACTATCCCCAATACGGATGATCTCCACATGCCCAACTTATACTCAATCTCATGTTAATGTGTGTGCAAAATACGATATCAATGAAAAGGGATGATGATGAATCTCAATCAAATATCAATATGATATGTAATCACCTCAGCTATCACAAGTATATAGGTTCAATAAAGAACACAATCACACATAATAAATCAATTAATAATATATTAGCTAATGCCCATATGCTTTGGCATTCTCGGATTACAATCGGCATCCTATAGTAATAAACTTTCCCTTTATAACACTGGTACTCGTACCAATGCCCGTCACACCATTGGTACATGACCCCCATCTTTTTCCCTTACCCATTATCTATTCCATTTTTAATATTTAATTAGAAAACGTCCTTCAACAAAGTCTAAAAATTCTTAACATACCTTAAATGTGGAACACGTGTCAGGAATTCTCAAGATTTTTCCTTCCCCTTTCGTAAAGCTTCCGAATATTTCCAATCTATCAAAATGAGCAAAATTTATAAGTAAACGTGTCCATAGACACCCACATTGCCATATGCTTATCCTAGACCCAAAAACTCTCCCAAATCTATAACCAACTTCATATATCTTGATGTCACTAATATGTCAAATTTCATATTCCTAAATTTTTAGTCTAGGATTAAGTCTTAATTCATCCAAAATATCATATATCTAATAGTAATCATATAATATAATATACCTCTTATTTGTAAGTAAAAGGATTCACAAGACATCCCATTATATAACTAAAATATTTCACTATTTTTGTACCGAAGTAGTAACCATTCAAATTATAATACTAAAAGTAACAATGGATCCAAAAGCAGCAGTGATTGAAAAATAGCCTTACCTCAATTTACCCTAGCCATTCTTGGCATAAACACTTTTTAAAAAATATATTAAAGTATACACCTAAAATCATTGGACCATCTCACACCTAAATTAACCCTAAAACCCACTTTGGAGCAATTAACTTATTTACGGTATTTTAATCCACATGCACTATCCCACTCAAATCATCACCATAGTAATTATCTTCTAATGAATAACCATTGTTCAATGTATAAAGATTCTCCTTTAAAGTAAAAAAAGAGTTTCACAGAAATCGATAAATTCCAATTAAATTAGCATTCCAATTCTTTTCCATTAAATAGTAGTACATTAAAGTATACCAGTAACCCACTATTCATAACTCATTCCATTTAAACCAAAGATTGAGATAAATAAGGCTTAATAATACCTGCAGCAGTAAATTGAATGTTGTCGACACTGAGATCAAGTTCTCTCCGAGAAATTTCAACCGCAATTTGTTTGACTTATGTGTAAAAGAACAATAAATCCCTTTTTAGTTAATTTAATTGTAAACATGGACTAAGTGGTAAAAAGGTATCAATTTTTTTTTATGGACTTGGCCTATTAACTATTCAACTATATTAATTCTTTAACAAAAATTCATCAACTAAATATTCGTAGTCACCGTATAGTTTAAAATTTCCATTTAAATTTTACGGGAAGAGTCAAAATAGTCCTAGTGCCTCGAACAATGAAAGAATAGAACGTATCTGAACGCTAAAAAAGTTGAGGATATCTACTCCTTATGTCCGACTCGGTCTCCCATGTAGCCTCTTCCACTGGATGATGCTTCCATTGAACCTTTACTGAAGCAATCTCCTTCGACCTCAACTTCCGAATTTTCCTCTCCAAAATGATTACTAGCTCCTCCTCAAAAGTCAAATTCTGATCAAGTAACACTAAATCCCATTGAATCACATGAGCACTACCCTGATGATACTTCTTCAGCATCAAAATATGAAATACAGGATGAACACCCGACAAGCCAGGTGGCGAAACCAACTCATACGCCACCTCACCAATACGCTCAACAATCTCGAAAGGACTACTATACCTTGGGCTCAACTTGCCCTTCTTTCCAAATCTCATCACACCCTTCATGGGTGAAACCTTCAATAGAACCGATCTCTAACCATCAACTCCAAATCACAAACCTTCCGATCTGCATAACTCTTTTGCCTACTCTGAGCCATGAGAAGTCTATCTTGGATCAACTTAACCTTGTCCAAGGACTCCCATAGCTGATCTGTACCCCACGGTCTAACCTCAAATGCATCAAACCAACCAATTGGAGATCGACATCTCCTACCCTACAAAGCCTCAAATGGTGCCATCTCAATGCTCGAATGGTAATTATTATTGTAAGCAAACTCCAATAATGGCAAGAACTGATCCGAGTGACCACCAAAGTCGATCACACACGCCCACAATATGTCCTCAAGAACCTGAATAGTGTGTTCATACTGACCATCGGTTTGAAGGTGAAAGGCCGTGCTAAGATCCACCCGAGTGCCCAACTCCTTCTGCATAGACTGCCAAAAATGAGATGTAAATAATGTACCACTATTTGAAATAATAGAAATGGGGACTCCATGCAAATGAACTATCTCTCAAATATAGATCTCAGCTAACTTCTCTGAATTTTAGGTAGTCTGAACTAGTACGAAGTGTACACACTTAGTCAATCGATCCATGATGACCCATATAGAATCAAACTTATCCAAGGTACGTGGAAACCCTACAAAAAAGTCCATAGCAATATGCTCCCACTTCCACTTAGGTATGAGCATCCTCTGAGTTACACCTCCAGGCTTTTGGTGTTCATACTTTACTTGCTGACAATTTAAACACCGAGATACAAAATCTACTATGTCCCTCTTCATACTACACCACCAATAATGCTTCTTCAGCTCACGATACATCTTAGTAGCCCCCGGATGAATAGAGTACCTTGAACTATGTGCCTCATCTATGATCAGTCTAGTCAGATCACTCGTCCGAAGAACACAAATACGACCTTTTATCCTCAAAACACACTCTCTATCAAGAATTGCATCCTTGGCTTCTCCGTTTGACACCTTGTCTCGAATCTTACATAAATCACCATTATCAAACTGTTGAGTTCGAATTTGCTCCAACAAGGATGGCCTAGCCTCCACATAAGCCAAAACCTTACTAGATTCTTAAATATCAAGCCTCACAAAGCTATTGGCCAAGGACTGGAAATACCTAGCGAAAGGATGCTTACAAAACTATAACAAGGCTAGACTACCCATACTTACCATCTTTCGACTCAAGGCATCTGCTAGCACATTTGCCTTGCTCGAATTATAAAAAATAGTCATGTCGTAGTCTTTGAGCAACTCCAACCATCTCCGTTGCCTCAAATATAGATCCCTCTGATTGAATATATACTGGAGACTATGATGATCCGTGAACACCTCACAATGTACCCCATAAAGGTAATGCCTCCAAATCTTCAATGCAAACACTACAACCGCCAACTCCAAGTCATGAGTCGGGTAGTTCTTCTCGTGAATCTTCAATTGCCTCGAAGATATCACCTTCCCTTTTTGCATCAATACACAACCAAGACCAACCCGAGAAGCATCACAATGTACAATGAAACCCTCTCCCTCCACGGGTAGGTTAAAATCAGAGTACTAGTCAATAAAGTCTTGAGCTATTGGAAACTCACCTCACACTCATCAGACAATTGAAAAGTCACTTCTTTCTGGGTCAATCTAGTTAATGAGGATGTAATGGATGAGAACCCCTCCACAAATCATCGATAATAACCTGCAAGGCCTAAGAAACTCTGAATTTCAGTAACTGAAGCAGGTCTGACCTAATCTCGAACTGCCTCAAATCTTCTTAGGATCCACCATAATACCTTCCTTGGACACTATATGTCCCAAGAATGCTACCGAACTAAGCCAAAACTCACACTTTGAAAACTTTGCATAGAGATTCTTCTCCTTCAAAATTCCTAGCACAATTCTCAAATGAAGCTCGTGTTCCTCCTTACTACGGGAGTATATAAATATATATCATCTATGAAGACAATTACAAAAGAATCCAAATATGGTCTGAACACTCCATTGATCAAATCCATAAAAGTTGTTGGGGCATTTGTCAATCCAAAAGACATTACCAGAAACTCATAATTGCCATAACGTGTTCGAAAAGCTGTCTTGCGGATATCCTCCACCCTAACCTTCAATTGATGATAACCGGATCTCAAGTCAATCTTGGAGAAAACTGAAGCGCCCTGCAGTTAATCAAATAAATCATCAATACAAGGTATCATGTACTTATTTTTAGTGGTGACCTTGTTCAACTGTCGATAGTAAATACACATATGCATGGATCCATCTTTTTTTTCACAAATAACACTGGAGCACCCCAAGGAGATAACTCGGTCTTATAAAGCCCTTGCTTAACAAATCCTGCAATTGTTCCTTCAACTCTTTCAATTCGGCGGGTGCCATACGATAAGTAGGAATGGAAATAAGCTGAGTGTCTAGTTCTATGTCAATAAAAAAATAAATATCACGATTAGGAAGAAGACCTAGTAAATCTGTCACTCCCTGAGACTACACCCTGGGTGGAACTGGCACTCGAGAACCATTGCTGGCCCCAAGCGAACCCTTGGCCAGGCTTACTTAACTCAGCAGAAGACTCTAAGCATGATTACAATGATCAAATGAACTTACTCAAATAGCTTAATAGTATAACTTAGAATGTTAGAAGAATTAAACATTCAACTTGGCCAAAATGGCAACCCAAGCCTTATAGCAAAAATCTGCAATACAAAGATGAGAGACTCATAACTAACTGTCTGACTGTATATGAAGCCTCTATAATACTGAGATGGATGTTGGCACAGACCCCTCAACATCCTAATAAAGAAAGACTAAAAAGCGAATAAAAGAGTCCTTCGGAAAGCAAAAAAAGCTCACCACTGACTCTGAGTGCTCAACTGGATCAACGAGGCACTGGATGATGATCCTAGTTACCTGCGTCTGCATCATAAGACGATGCAGGCCAACTGGCATCAATACATTAAATGTACGAGTATGCGAGTTGGAATGCTAAACAAAAACAAAGGCTTGAATAGATTCTGAAAGAAACACTTACCTTGACTCTTCTCAACTCATGAATAACTTAACTCAAAATAAAGCAATGAACACATGCAATTTATGAAAAAGCTTTATAAAAAAGTAAAAGCAACTTAGTTCATTAAAGGAAATGCATTAACAAACTCAACTTTACTCATATAATAAAATAATATAGTTTATGTGGGAGATTCTCTAACCGACAACCACCACTATGAGCAAAAGTGGTGATACAACGTCTTGCCCACGTTGCCAGAACTGTCCTATACTTTGCCGTCATATAGAACGCTTAACTTAGTGGATCCACTAGCTTAACTTATGTGATTATCTAAAAAGTATGGCCCATTACCCATGATGGTTACATGGTTTATGGAGACTTGAGTTAATATGAACTCGCATCCCCATATCGGTGCTCAATACTACTCCCAAAAATACATTAGTTCATATGTTTTTTTAAAACAACTTCTTTCTTTGGTTTGAGATAATTACTCAAAACTTAGCTTAAAAGCTCTCTTGGAATTGATGTTCCCTTTTCTTGCTCAAATGTGAAAAAATTTATAAACTCTTTGGGAATACTTAGTTCCCTATTAGCTTTTTGAGAAATGAACTCAACTCTTTACTCTTTGTTAACTTGAAACTTAAGTCTTAAAACAAAGTTAAAACATTTGTAAAAGACCCTTGAAACTTTGTTGACTTCACTTGACTTGACTCTTAACTTCCTTTGAATTGACTCTTAGCTTTCCTTTAATTGAATTATGGATTCAAGGATTATGATTTGTGATAGGAAAGGTCTCTTGATGTTTAGGAATGATTTCAAATAGCTAAAGTTGAGAAAAGTTACGAAATCACCGTCTTGGAAAAAGTCTGCGATGTGGAGGTATTCCTAAATAATTATTCGCGAAATTAAAATTTGAGACAGTGGAGTCCGTGTTCTCTCTGCGACGCAGAGCAGATTTTTGTTCACTGGGGGAACAAGTTGCGCCGCGGACTTGTTTCATGAACCCTCTTTCCTTCTTCGTTTTTCAACCTCAAACCACCTAAATGCGATTATCCTTCTCAAAATCATTTTAACTCCCGATGCCCAGCATGTATACTCAAGAAACTAACTCAAAGCAACCCTAAACTCAATGTAAGGATCTCATAAACTTCTCAATTCGTTCTACTTAGCTAACAACATTCGAATTCAAGAATATTTGTCAAGAACATCAATTTTCCAACACTTCTAAGACGAATCTCACTGAATTAAACATACTTGGAACATAGGTGGAGGAACCCAACGCGATGAGAGACTCACATACCCTGTAGGATCAATTCCTTGGCGAATCCTCAACAAAAATCGTTGTTCTTAATGAATCTTGCTTTTCCTCTTCTCCTTTCTCTTGCGTTCTTTCTCCAAAAGCCCTACTTCTATTTTTCAAAAACGTAAACTGAACTAACTCAGTTTTGACCCCACTTAATTTACTAGAATGGATTTAATTAATTGGGTAAGGAAAAGACCAAACTACCCTTCAAAAATCTGGATTGGACATTTCCTAATCCAACAACCCAATTTTCGAAAGGCATAACTTACTCATACAATATCGAAATCGTGCCAACTCTGCGATGTTGGAAAGATCATTGCAAGAGATTTCCAACCATATCTAGAACTACACCTAACTCATCATGAGCTAGGAGTTATAATCATTTGAAGTGGACCAAAAACTTACTTTAACATACTTAAAATTTTCCAGATTTTACACTTCTTTTCTAGTTATTTCAAATTGCGAGATGTTACAATATATCCCCCTTGGGAACATTCGTCCTCGAATGAGATTACCCTTAATAGGCTAAGGGTGGTAACATCAAGTTCAACCATCCCAAAAGTAAATGCAAACAAACAACATGCTCACTCATAATTTAAAAAGCACTAAGAAGAAAATTAGTACCTTGATCTGCACTTTCTTCAGATTCAAAGAGATGTGGATATCTCTTCTTCATATCCTCTTCAGCTTCCCAAGTAGCTTCTTCAAGAAATTGGTTCCTCCAAAGGACTTTGACTGATGCTACCTCTTTTGTTCTCAATTTGCGAACTTGACGATCTAGAATCTGGACAGGGATCTCCTCATAGGATAAGCTATCCTTGATCCCAATATTTTCAGTTGGTATGATCAATGAAGGATCGCCCATGCACTTCTTCAATATGGAGATGTGAAATACCGGATGAACCACGACTAACTCCTGTGGCAGCTCCAACTCATAAGCTACATTGCCAATCCTCTTGGCTATGCGATAAGGTCCAACATACTGGGGACTAAGCTTCCCCTTCTTACCAAACCTCATAACACCCTTCATGGGTGAAACTTTCAAATATACCCAATCATCTACTTCTAACTCTAACGCCCTTCTCCTAACATCAGTGTAGGATTTTTGCCGACTCTGTGCCGTTTTCGACCCTTCTTGAATCACTTTCACCTTCTCCATAGCTTGGTAAGCTAAATATGGTCCTATCAACTCTGCTTCACCAACTTCAAACCATCCAATAGGAGATCTGCATCTTCTCCCATAAAGAGCTTCGTATGGAGCCATTCAGATGCTAGCGTGGTAACTGTTGTTTTAAGCAAACTTAATGAGAGGTAGGTGATCATCCCAATTCCCTTTGAAATCAATCACACAAGACCTCAACATATCTTCTAATGTCTGAATAGTGCACTCTGCTTGACCATCAGTCTGAGGATGAAAGGCAACACTTAAGTCCACCTTGGAACCCAACCCTTTTTGAAAAGATTTCCAGAATTATGCAGTAAATTGTGCACCTCTATCTGAAATAATGGAGACTAGAACTCCACGAAGTCTTACCACCTCTTGAATATATAACGTGGCATAATCTTCTGCTGAATGGGTAGTCTTTACCGGCAGAAAATGGGTTGATTTTGTCATTCTATCGACAATCACCCAAATAGAATCATGCTGCCTGCGATACCTTGGTAAACCTGTGATGAAGTCCATATTAATCATCTCCCACTTCCATTCTGGAAGTTCTATATTCTGCGCCAAACCACCGGGCCTTTGGTGCTCAACTTTCACTTGTTGGCAATTTAGACACTTAGCGACAAATTCAACAATGCCTTTCTTCATGCCATTCCACCAATAAACCTCTCTCAAGTCACGATACATCTTTGTGGAACCCGGATGAATGGAATATTTGGAGCTATGAGCTTCCTCCATGATCCTCTCTTGGAGTCCATCCACCTTAGGTACACACAGTCTACCTCTTGATATCTCAAAACACCATCTCCCCCTTGTTCAAAAGCTAATACTTGTTGCTTATGAACATTTGAATTCAATTAAAGAAAAATAGGGTCTTGGTGTTGCTTCTCTTTCACTTCTGACACTAATGATGACTCGGCTCCATTGGTCACCACTATTCATCCTTCTGTGGAATCCATAAGTCTGACTCCCAGGCGTGCCGATCTGTGCACATCTTTTGCTAACTCTCTCTTTCCTTCTTCAACATGGGCGGTGCTACCCATAGACAACTTGCTCAAGGAATTAGCAACCACATTAGCCTTACCTGGGTGGAATAGACTACTCATGTCGTAGTCCTTGAGTAACTCTTGCCACCTTCTCTGTCTGAGATTGAGCTCTTTCTGAGTGAAAACATATTGAAGGCTCTTGTCATCGGTGAACACATCCACATGAACACCATACAAATAATGGCGCCATATCTTCAAAGCGAAAACTACAGCAGCCAACTCTAGATCATGGGTTGGATAATTCTTCTCATGAACTTTCAACTGTCTGGATGCATAAGCTATAACTTTGCCATTCTGCATTAAGACACAACCCATACCAACTCTAGATGTATCACAATACACCACAAAACCTTGAGTACCTTTTGGTAAGGGCAAAACTGGGGCAGTAGTAAACCTTTTCTTCAATTCCTGGAATCTTTTCTCACAAGCTTCAGACCATTGAAACTTCACTATTTTCTGAGTCAACTTCATCAAAGGAGACGAAATAGACGAGAACCCCTCTACAAACCTTCTATAATAGCCAGCTAAACCCAAGAAACTCCTAATATCAGTTGGAGATGTGGGTCTAGGCCAATTCTGCACTGCCTCAATTTTCTGAGTATCTATTTTAATTCCATCACCAGAAACTATGTGGCCCAAGAATGCCACAGACTCAAGCCAAAACTCACATTTAGAGAACTTGGCATACAACTCCTTATCTTTCAAAGTTTGAAGAACTATTCTAAGATGGCTGGCATGATCCTCTTCATTCCTTAAATAGATTAGTATGTCATCAATGAAGACGATAACAAAGATATCTAAATAAGGTTTGAAGACTCTATTCATAAGGTCCATGAACGCTGCTGATGCATTAGTTAAACCGAACGACATGACCAAAAACTCATAATGACTATAACGGGTCCTGAATGATGTCTTTGGAATATCACATTCCCTTACTCTTAATTGATGATAGCCTGATCTGAGGTCAATTTTTGAGAAACAGGAAGCACCCTGAAGATGATCGAAAAGATCATCAATCCTCGGAAGAGGATACTTATTCTTGATGGTAACCTTGTTCAACTGGCAGCAATCTATACACATCCTAAGGGAACCATCTTTCTTTCTCACAAACAAGACCGGAGCGCCCCAAGGTGAGACACTTGGTCGAATGAAACCCTTATCTAGGAGATCTTTCAACTTTTCTTTGAAATCTTTCAACTGTCCTGGTACCATTCTATATGGAAGAATAGAGATATGATGAGTATCTGGAATGATGTGTATACCGAAGTCTATTTCTCTCTTAGGAGGGACTCCGGGTAGGTCATCAGGAAAGACTTCTGGAAACTATTTTACTATATGAACTGACTGAATGGGAGGTACCTCAACACTTGAGTCATTAACTCGGACTAAGTGATAGATACAACCCTTCGAAACTAGCTTTCTTGCCTTAAGGTACTAAATGAAAGGACCCTTAGGCACTGCTGAACTACTACTCCACTCTATGACTGGCTCATTAGGAATCTGAAACTTGACAACTCGAGTTCTACAATCTATTGATGCAGAACAGGCATGAAGCCAGTCCATACCTAGAATGACATCGAAATCTACCATGTCTAACTCAACTAGATCAACCATGGTGTCTTTGTGATTGATGGAAATAACACAATCACGATAAACTCGCTCAACTAGAATAGACTCCCCAACAGGTGTAGAAACACAAAAGGGTTCACAAAGTTTCTCAGGAAGAACATCAAACTTATTTGCAATGTAAGGGGTTACAAAAGATAATCTTGCTCCTGGGTCTAGCAAAGCATAAACATCAAAAGCAAAGACTTTGATCATACCAGTAACAACATCTAGAGAGTTCTCTTGCTCTTGACGACCGGTGATCGCATAGAGGCGGTTCACCCATCCGCCAGTACTGGAAGTAGCTCCCCTAGGTGCAGCCCTGTCTGGTGGAGCAACTGATGAAGATTGTGCCCTATTGCCCTGATTTCCACTACCTTGCCTGTTCTTTGGGCACTCTTTCAAGAAGTGACCCTCTTGTCCACACTTGAAGCAACCCGTCTGGCCCTCACGACATTTACCTGGGTGAGTTCTACCACACTTAGCACATACAGGAGCCCAATTACCTCCTTGTGCCATACTACTCTGAGACTGTGCAGGTCTAGCTCTGAAGTTCTGTGAATTCTGATTATTATACTCGACTCTATTTCTGGGTGCAGGTGCACTAGCAGATGATGGAGCAGGTCCCTTTTGTCTTTGCTGAAAGGTAGAACAATTCATATTACCTTTCTGCTACCCGGACTCATTTCCTATCTTAGCTTTCTTATTTCTGAACTCTTCCCTGTCCCTCAACTTCTCTTCCTCAACCTGCTGCACATAAACCATCAACCTTGATATGTCTATGTCCCCGATAAGCATTGCAGCCATTCCTTCCTTACTCGACAGACGAGACAACCCAGCAACAAACAACCTCATTCTACTCCTCATGTCCTTAACCATCTCCGGAGCATAATAGGATAGTTGGGTGAACTTCAACCCATATTCATGAACACCTAGAGAATCCTGCTTAAGTGTGAGAAACTGACGTACCTTGGCCTCTTTCAGTTCTCGGGGAAAGAAACGGTCCAAGAAAAGTTCTTCAAAACATGCCCAACTCGCAGATGGTGCATCCTTAGCTCTACCCCCTTTCCACTGATCAAACCAAGTCCTAGCAACATTCTTCAGTTGATATGCAGATAGTTCAACTCGCTTAGGATCTGCCACATGCATCCTATCAAATACCTTCTTTAACTCCTCAATAAAGTTCTCTGGATACTCGGTAGTGCTCGAACCTGTGAAACTTGGAGGGTTCATCCTCAAGAACTCATGAATCCTTGAAGTGTCAACCTCTTCTTGTCGAGCTCCTCTCTACTGCCCGACTTGGTTGGCCACAACCTGACTCAACATTCGGATAGCCTCACGGAACTCAACATTGGTGACTTCGCCTTGAGGTTGCACCTCAGGTGCATTTGGTAACTCTTGGTCCTCAACATTACGCCTAGCAGGACGACCTCTGACAGTTCTTCGTGGAGGCATGATTATTTGAAAACACGCACACGCACAAATTAGAAATTTTTTTTAGAGATTAAACTCTAACGCACGAAAAATATGTGACAGAAGTGAGAAATTTTCCTAAATGTTGCAGCCTTCTAATTATAGATGTGGCGCACTTCACACCAATAACTAGGACTATACAGACACGGCTTCATAGACTCCCTAGGACTCTTGAACTCTGTGCTCTAATACCAAGTTTGTCACGCCCCGAGCCTACACCCTGGGTGGAACTGGCACTTGAGAACCACTGCTGCCCCAAGCGAACTCTTGGCCTAGCTTACCTAACACATCAGAAGACTCTAAGCATGATTACAATGATCAAATGAACGTACTCAAATAGCTTAATAGAATAACTTAGAATGTTAGAAGAATTAAACATTCAACTTGGCCAAAATGGCAACCCAAGTCTCATAGCAAAACATCTATAATACAAAGATGAGAGACCCATAACTAACTGCCTGATTTTCTATTAAGCCCTAATAAAGAAAGACTAAAAAGCGAATAAAGGAGTCCTTCGGAAAGCAATGAGGCTCACCGCTGACTCTAAGTGCTCAACTGGATCAACGAGGCGCTGGATGCTGATCCTGGTTACCTGCGTCTGCATCATAAGACGATGCAGGCCAACTGGCATCAATACATTGAATGTACGAGTATGCGAGTTGGAATGCTAAACAAAAACAAAGGCTTGAAAAGATTCTGAAAGAAACACTTATCTTGGCTCTTCTCAACTCATGAATAACTTAACTCAGAATAAAGCAATGAACACATGCAATATATGAAAAAGCTTTATAAAACAGTAAAAGAAACTTAGTTCATTAAAGAAAATGCATTAACAAACTCAACTTTACTCATATAATAAAATATAGTTTCTGTGGGAGATTCTCTAACCAACAACCGCCACTATGAGCCTAAGTGGTGATACAACGTCTTGCCTACGCTACCAGAACTATCCTATACTTCGCCGTCATATAGAACGCTTAACTTAGTGGATCCACTAGATTAACTTATGTGATTAACTAAAAAGTATGTCCCATTAATACCCATGATGGCTACATGGTTTATGTAGACTTGCGTTAATATGAACTCGCATCCCCATATCGGTGCTCAGTACTACTCCCAAAAATATATTAGCTCATATGTTTTTTTAAAACAACTTCTTTCTTTGGTTTGAAATAATTACTCAAAACTTAGCTTAAAAGCTCTCTTGGAATCAATATTCCCTTTTCTTGCTCAAATGTGAACATTTATAAACTCTTTGGGAATACTTAGTTCCCTACTAGCTTTTTGAGAAATGAACTCAACTCTTTACTCCTTGCTTAACTTGAAACTTAAGTCTTAAAACAAAGTTAAAACATTTGTAAAAGACCCTTGAAACTTTGATGACTTCACTTGACTTGACTCTTAACTTCCTTTGAATTGACTCTTAACATTCCTTGAATTGAATTATGGATTCAAGGATTCTGATTTGTGATAGGAAAGGTCTCTTGATGTTTAGGAATGATTTCGAATAGCTAAACTTGAGAAAAGTTACGAAATCACCGTCTTGGAACAAGTCCGCGACACGGAGGTGTTCTTAAATAATTATTTGTGAAATTAAAATTTGAGACAGTGGAGTCCGCATTCTCTCCGCGACGCGGTGCAGATTTTTGTTCTCAGGGGAACAAGTCCGTGACGCGGACTTTTTTCATGAACCTTACTCTACTTTTTCCTTCTTCGTTTTTCAACCTCAAACCACCTAAATTTGATTATCTACCTCAAATTCGTTTTAACTCCCGATGCCCAGCATGTATACTCAACAAACTAACTCAAAGCAACCCTAAACTCAATATAAGGATCTCATAAACTTCTCAATTCGTTCTACTTCTCTAACAACATTCGAATTCGAGAATATTTGTCAAGAACATTAATTTTCCAACTCTTTTAGGACGAATCTCACTGAATTAAACATACTTGGTGTGTGGGTGGATGAACCCAATTCTATGAGAGACTCACATACCTTGTAGGATCAATTCCTTGGCGAATCCACAACCAAAATCGATCGTTCTTGGTGAATCTTTCTTTTCCTCTTCTCCTTTCTCTTGCGTTATTTCTCCAAATGCCCTAACTCTATTTTTCAAAAGCGTAAACTGAACCAACTCAGTTTTGACCCCACTTAATTTACTAAAACGAATTTACTTAATCGGGTAAGGAAAAGACCAAACTACCCTTCAAAAATCCGGATTGGACATTTCCTAATCCAACAGCCCAACTTCCGAATGGCATAACTTACTCATATGATATCGAAATCACGCTAAATCAGTGGCATTGGAATTATCATTCCAAGAGATTTCCAACCATATCTGGAACTACACCTAACTTATCCTGAGCTAGGAGTTATGGTCGTTTGAAGTTGACCAAAAACTCACTTTAACGTACTTAAAATTTTCCAGATTTCCTTACACTTTCCAAAAAATGACTATTTCCAGATTTTACAGTTCTTTTCTAGTTATTCCAAATTGCGAGATGTTACAAAATCTATCGGAAATACTCCAAAAATTCACTTACCACCTGAATAGACTCAAGCATAGGAGTCTCAACACTAGTATCTCAAATGTGCACCAAGTAAGGCAAACATCCTCTCCCTACCAAGTGATGAGCCTTAAGAAATGATATCACCCTTTAGGAGGATAACTAAGAGAACCTCTCCATTCTACTATAGGAATTCCAGGCATAGCTAATGTAACTTTCTTGGAATGACAATTTAGAATTGCGTGATAAGAAGATAACCAATCCATACCAAGAATCATATCAAAATCTACCATATCTAAGACCTTTAAATCTGCATGAGTGTCATATCCCATCAAAGTAACTATACATAGTCGATACACCCGATCTGCCACTATAGAATCTCCAACAAGAGTAGAAACATGTACTGGCAAATCAAGATACTCACATAACATATCTGGACTCGAAGCAAAGTATGTGGAAACATAAGAATAAATAGAGCCTGGATCAAATAATATAATAGTTGGTCGATCCCAAACCGAAATAATACCTATGATAACAACATCTGAAGTCTTACCCTCTAGCCTACCTGGAAAAGTATAACAGTGAGAACGACTACCCTCAGATTGTGAACCTCCACGACCACTACCTCGACCAGAAGGAAAACCACCTCTACCTGAATGAGAACCACCTCTGCAACTCTGTAAACCTCTCGTAGTTGGAGGTTGTGCAACCCTGAAAGTCGAAGCTCGAGAACCTTGATACGAGCCCCCACGTCTGGTCCTAGGGCAATATCTCACAAAATGTCCCATATAACCACACTCAAAACAACCCTTACGAAATATAGGTGGATGAGAGGAACCCGAATGACCAGAATGCCCTCTACAACCTACTTGTCTAGAAGATGAACCTTGTGAAGTATGCACTGAACTCGAAAAACTATGCCAGCGTAATCAGCCTGAAATGCTGGTATAACAACATGAATAGGTCTGCTAGACATAATGTGATAAACTCTCCTTAAGTACCTCGACTCCTAGGTGGAGCACCACCATAATAGCCTGAATGACAGACCCTCTTTCCCTTACGGTGCTCAAATCCCTTACGTCGAATCATCTCTGACTCCTTAGTAGCATTTACCACCTTCTGGAATGGAATACCAGAAGCAACAACCTGAGAAACCCTAGACGAATTGGAATAACCAACCCCTTAACAAACCTCCTCACTCTCTCAGCCTCTGCGGGAAGTATCATCGAAGCATGCCTAGCCAAGGCATGTAATTTACCTTCATACTCTGCGACTTACATACCACCTTGGTGCAAACCTTCAAACTCAGCCCTGTTCCACCCCCTCTCACTACGTGGAACAAACTTGGCTAGAAATACCTGAGTAAACAGAGTCCATTATAGTGGAGGAGTTCCAGCTGGCCTAGTACTAATATAATCCCTCCACCACTATTTGGCAGAGCCAGTCATTTGAAACGTTGTGTAATCAATTCCATGAGACTCCACTAATATAAGATTATGCAACCTATCATGACAACTAACTATACATTCATATGCATCCGTAGTTAAGTCACCAGTATAAGTCGGATGATTCATCAATAAGAACCTCCCGAACATCTTTTGTTCATCAACAATCATGGAAGGCCTGATCACCAAATGTGATGCAATACCTTGAAATTCCATACTATCTAAACAAGGAGCTACAAGAGCAGCTGGCTGAGTCCTGGGAGTCTGAGAATCTGGAGCAACCATCTGATCTAGAGTCTGACCTCCAACACGGGTCTATGAGGCATCAGACATGACGGGCAAAGTTCCCGCCTGAGCCATCCCATCTAGAAGTCCTAACATACGAGCCAAGGTATCTTGAAGCACTGGGGTGGTAATACTACTAGGTGGAGCCTAAGCCGGTCCATCCCCCTCTACACGATCATGCACATCCCCATGAATAACATCTGAATCAGGAGGTACTTTGACTTCCACAGGTGCTGCAATACGACCCCCTACCCCAACCTCGACCTCGACCTTGTACCCTGCCTCTACCTCAGATAGTGCTCCACAAAGCATGCACACGTGTAAGCTCCAGATAACCACTTGCAGTTGTACGAGTCCTCACTATCTAAGAGAGAATGAGATATAAATATTAGAATTTTAACAAGGTCAAGTGTGCACTACAAGGAATGAAAGAATAGAATTTTCCTAAATGTCCTATAGCCTCTCGAAGATAGGTATGGACGTCATCATACCATTACGCAAGACTCTACTAGAAATTGCTCTTGTACTGGTGAGAACTTAGGGCTCTGATACCAAATTGTCACGACACAAAATTTACAAGTCGTGATGGCACCTATGTTCCCAACTGATAGGTAAGGCAACCCAATAATTTTACCAATTTAACTAAGTAAAGAGGTAACAGGTAAACAACGAATAAAATATCTCTAACACTAAGTCTTTCATAAATACGAAATGCGGAAAGCAAAATATCACCCAAGAATTTGTGTCATAAGTACAAAAGCTTCTAAATATGGTGCAAGTTTGAAACTAAAATGACAAATCCAAACATAAGGGATATCGTGCCTGAATACTAAAACAACAGAACAAATAAAAGATAGAGGGAGGTGTGGGCCTCGGAACAACCAAGTAGCTCACCACAACTCCAAGATACTCCAAGATCGGACTTAAAAAGCTCCACGAGATATGCTCGTACTCAGAATCTAATATGCACCACAAAGAGTGCAACAAGTGTAGCATGAGTACGAAACCACATGTCCCCAGTATATCTCATAGACCGACAACGAAGAAGTAGTGACAGAAGTTTGTATGAGAAAATAAGTTCTTTACTTATACAAGTGTATATTATACTTACCAGTCAAGTTTCATCAATAATGATAATCGAACTTCACGTAATGTACAACCACTAACAAAAGCACGTAATCAACAAGGATAAATGATGTAATGAGATGCAATGCAATGTAACACCATGAAATGAAATGTCTCAGATGCCAAGTACTCTCTCAACCTTATATACTTGATACTCCTCGAAATTACATCAAGAGTTCATGACCCATGGGGGACTCGCGAGGTCAATATACCGAAACAGACGATCTCCACGTGTCTGTGCAGACGATCTCAACGCATTATCATAAAATCAAATCATTTCCGCACAGACGATCTCCACGTGCCCAAATTTTAATCTTAGTAACTCACCATCCCCAGGATAGACGATCTCCATGTGCCCAACTTATACTCAATCTCATGTCAATGCATGTGCACAATATGATATCAATGAAAAGTGATGATGATGCATCTCAATCAAATATCAATATGATATGTAATCACCTCAGTTATCACAAGTATATGGGTTCAATAAAGAACACAATCGCACATAATAAATCAGTCAATAATATATTAGCTAATGCCCATATGCTTTGGCATTCTCGAATTACAATTCGCATTCTATAGGAATAAGCTTTTCCTTTATAACACCGGTACTCGTACCAATGGCCGTCACACCATTGGTACGAGACCCCATTCTTTCACCCTTACCCATTGTCTATTCCATTTTTAATCTTTAATCAGTAACATACCTTAAATGTGGAACACGTGTTAGGAATTCTCAAGATTTTTCCTTCCCCTTTCTAAAGCTTCCGAATATTTCCAATCTATCAAAATGTGCACAATTTATAAGTAAACGTGTCCATAGACACCCACATTACTATATGCTTATCTTAGACCCAAAATCTCTCCCAAATCTATAACCATGTTCATAAATCTTGATGTCACTAATATGTCAAATCTCATATTCTTAAATTTTAAGTCTAAGATTAAGTCTTAATTCATCCAAAATATCATAGAGCTAATAGTATTCATATAACATAATATACCACATATTTGTAAGTAAAAGGATTCACAAGACATCCCATTATATAACTCAAATATTTCATTATTTTTGTACGGAAGTAGTAACCATTCAAATTATAATACTAAAAGTAACAATGGAATCAGAAGCAACTGTGATTGAAAAATAGCCTTACCTCAATTTACCCTAGCCATTCTTGGCATAAACACTTTTTAAAAAATGTATTAAACGACACGTCAACTATTTTTCCTAGAGGAAGTTTCCAAATATCTTTTAGTAAAGTAGGTCCACACACCTTTCTTGCCTCCGAATTACCTAGAAGAAAAAATATTTGAAGGACATCAAATAATAAAAACTTATATGGTTAAACAATTGAGAGGTGCTTCACAATATGTTAAATAATAGTATCACGACAAAACAATAGAAAAAAATTACATGTTGCCTACTTGAAGCATCTTTTTCAAATTATGTCTTACTCAAATGTTTACTCTACTACAATTCTGAAGTACCAGATGGTACATATTTATGAACTAGCCAGAAAGGCAAGAAAAATCTTTAAGTAAAAAAATCACCCCAAGCAATAACAACTAGCCATTCATGGAGACGAAAAACTTGATACACTTATCAAAGAGAATATTGTTGTCATGGTGTCACTAATCACATACACAAGTACTTCATAAATAAAAACACCAAGGAGTGAAAGTTTACAGTTTTACCTTGGATGTATATTGACTAATGACACTTTTTTTGTTAATGTTTTTCCTTCTTTATCTAGGTATATATACTCAGGATGGAAACACTACAATTTCAAGCTTAAGGATTTCATTGAAGATAATGTTTTAAGAAAGAACTCTACCAATTTATCAATCTTTCATTGAGTTAGGGAAGCAGATCAAGTTGTTGAGCTTCAAAATACAGAGCAGAAACTTGGCATAATAGATATCCAACTCATTTTTTCTTTGAAAAAGTTTTCTAAACATAACTAGACAGGCATAATTGGAAGATATAGCTGAAGGAAACTTCGTGACTCTTCAAATACATGACTCTCATTTTCTTAGAGTTATCATTTATAACCTATGGTCAAGTTTCCAACATATGTTAACATTTTTTAGTTTTTCACACTGGAATTGTCAATCCCCGAGGCTACCCCGGACGCAGACATGGGACCTATGATCACGATTGACCCCAAGCTAATCCTGCTGGCATATCATAAGCATACTAAGAGATTACTGAATAAAATATACTATGCGGAAGCATAAAACCATAATTAATTGTAAGTGGGGAATACCCAATACTAATTTGATTATAGAAAAGACTATGAGTTTAATAAGAACTGGAAGATCAAACTCAAAACTAACGCTGAATCTAGTACTATGTCTGAAATAAGCCTCTAACTGACTAGAGATGCTGAGAAATGTCCCCAACTAACTCTAGCAAAACTGAAACTAAAGACTGAATATGAAAAGATAAGATGTCAATCATTCTTGAAGAATGAGGACTCACCACTGATGCTGCTAAACTTGAGATCAGAAACCGATCTAAGTGTGATCTGATTG
>JAJOOF010010119.1:0-17694 GCA_029582545.1 Solanum lignicaule | reverse complement strand
TAAATCAAGGTTTAATTTCTTATACCCATTTGATTTTAGTATCATTTTAGGTGTATTTTGTTATTTCTTGATGTGTGGCTAAAAACCCCATTCTTGGGGTGTGATTTAGCAAATATGTGTTGATATTGTTGTTGAGTCTTGCTTGCTGATAGGGTAGATGTATTTTAATGGTGATTTCACCTAGTAGTTGTGGTTTAATTTAATGGGTTTTTAGTTGCAAATAAAAAACCACCCATGTGTTTTTGGCTTGCCTGAGAGGGAGGTCGTGAAACCAAGACCACTAGACTGATGGCTTAATGAGTGGGTCGACATGAGGTTCAAACCGAGAGGGTGAGCCCTAGTCCCATATCCTAACAGTCAGCTCAAGAGAGTTAGGGGGGTAAGGCGTAGGTTGGTCTTCATGTGGCAAATGGGTGTCCGAGAGGAACCCATTTGAAACGGGGTAAGTTGCCCGAGAGGGAACTTATTTCCATCTAAAGCTTAGCCTAGTCACTATTATCTTGCAAATTTCCTATTGAAAGCATGTACCCAACGATTTATCTCAACTTGTACTGCGGTCACACCCCAAGAACATTTCCCCATACTGGATTTTCTTGTTAATTTTTGCTGTTTTTACTACTTGTGACAAAACCCGCAATTGATATTTGACACTTTCGTTTCACCCCTTTTAATTTACCATGTTTTTGTTCGTTAATGTCTTTAGCTACGACTAGTTAGAGCTTAATTTTATTTTTCTATCAATTCTCATAACCACTCGCTTGGGACACGATCCTAACTTTTAGTTGGGTTACTATACTTTCGACGATCGTAGACACTCATACCGTAGGTTAGTGTCGTTGGTCATGATAAGCATCACCCCTCCACATATAATCAAAAATAATCTACAAGACCTAACAAACTCTAAATATTGATAATGGAAACAAGTTTTTTTCTTAATTACGAACTTCCTCAATATCTTAGGAATCCACTATAGTACCCTTCTTGAATGCTACATGGTCCAAATATGCCATCGAACTAATTAAAACTCACACTTTAAAAACCTGCATAAAGCTTAATATTCTTCATATTTTAAAGAACAATCCTTAAATGATGCTCGTGATCCTCCTAACTACGAGAGTATACCAATATATTATCGATAAAAATAATGACAAAGGAATCCAAGTACGATAGAAACAACCCATAAAGATATACTTGATCTTATAAATCTCTTACTCAACAAGTCTTGTTACTATTCTTTCAATTCCAAAGGAACATTCAATAAGAATGATAGAAATAGGCCGAGTGTCCAACTCTAAACCAATACTAAACTTGATATTACGATCCGGTAAAACACTTCCAAGAACTCCTTTACCATTAGAACTGAATCTAAGAAGAATATCGATAATAGTATCACAAACATAAGTCTAATAGGTGATGCATCACTTTTTCTTTTTTTACTAGTTGAGACTTCACAATTGAAAATATCCTTCTCGGATAAGTACTGAGAGTTTCTTTCCCCTTCATTTTAGGAATACTTGACAAATATGAGCTTATTGTCTTAACCTAATAGTATGAAAATGCATGATAGAGAGAAATTCAATTCATATTCAAAAGATCTAAGTTTGTCCACGTGTCTTGTACTACCAAGTCAACAACATAAGATCAATGTAATCGATCTACAACTAAGAACCATCTACAGGTGTAGGAATATGTATAGACATATTAGAAGAGTCACAAAGAACATTCAAATCCAAAATAAGGTACGTACTTATGTAAAATGAAGTAGATCCACACTCGAAATAAAACTGTAGCCAATCGAGAGCATACCAAACGATACTTTGAACAACCTTTATTACTTTAAAATAGTTAGTTATTTACTAATGTAATATTTTGAATCACCACTGTAATGATCTATGGTCCATACAACGATTCACAACTATTATGCATACGTCACTATAAATGTCCTCATATAGCTTCATACAAGCATCCCTTCCAACATCCTTAAACTAAAGACTCCTTCTCCCCTCTTTCTTTCAATTAATATTACTAATCCTCAATTTAATATCTGAAAGGCTCCTCATAATATGAATTTATCGCTATTTATCATTAACCCTCCATTTAAATGTCCTTGGTGATTGATATTCAATTTAGCCTTTTATTATCTCTTGATGTATTAGACTTATCCCACCTTGTGTCTCCCATAAAAAAAATACCGACATGGCCATTGTGTCACCGAACTAGAACTATTCAAATTATCTTCACTATACCTCCACTTCAAATGATAGAAAGAAAAACCTTCATACGAATCTCATAACAAATCTTACCATCTCAGATTTCATAACAAATGATCTTATTTCATGTTTTTGTCCTTTCCTCAACTTCTCCCATCCTTATCATGACCATTATCCCCTTATTTGATCAATTGATCCTCATAATCTTATACTTGTCTTCGAGATATTAACATTATATCATTTCATTACCAAATTTTTCACTTAAGGGAAACACGAGCCATGAAACTGTCCTAATAAATTCAAATGAAGTTTAAGTAACCTTATCTAAATCACACCTCAGGCAAATCATTCTTACTATTTCAAACACCGTCAATTTTTAATTAATTAATTTATTTTAGAATTGAAAATTCATTATTAAGTTATTTTGTTAGCCACACAACACCCGTACTATACCTCATAACATTACCCCCTACCACTGAGGTCGAATTTGAAATGTCTCCTCACCATTGATGAGAGAATGGAACAAATTTTTTTGGCCGTTAATAGAATCACATACGCATGAAAAGGAATGAAAGAATAGAAGTTTCCTAAGGTCTTATAGCCTCTCGAAGATAAGTAATGGACGTCTCCGCACCGTTCCGCAAGACTCTACTAGACTCAGCTCTTGTACTCGTGAGACTGATGAACCTAGGGCTCTAATACCAATTTTTCATGACTCAAAATCATAAGTCGTGATGACACCTATGTTCCCAACCGATAGGTAAGCCAACCCAATACTTTTACCAATTCAATTTTATAATAATAATGGAAAAAATAAGCGACAAGTAGAATATCCCAACAACTAAGTCTTTCATAAGTATTAACTGTGGAAAACTAAAATACCACCCAAGCTTTAGTGTCATAAGTACAAGAACGTCTAAAGTTAATACAAGTCTCTAATTTTTTATCAAGTCTAAACATAAGCCTAATAAATAGAGATAGATGAAGGTATGGGCCGCATAATATCCAAGCAGCTCACCACAACTCCACTGCTAATCCAAACTCAGACTCAAGCTCTAAGAAATGCGCTCAAATTCGAAATACAATCTGCACCACAAAGGAGTGCAACAAGTATAGTATAAGTATGAAACCACGTGTACCTAGTACATCTAATAGACAGACAATAAAGAAGTAATGACAGGAGTATATAAGAATATAATCCTTTAATTTTACAAGTCAACATTATACTTATCAACCAAGTTTTCATCAGTAGGGATAATCGATTTTCACGTAATGTCCAACCACCGATAAAGCATATAATGAACAAGAATGAGGGATGTAATGAGATGCAATGCAATGTGACACCAAAAAATGATATGCATTCAGATGCCAAGTACTCTCACAACTATATATACATGATACTTCTTGAAAATACATCGAGAGTTCATGACCCATGGGGGACTCGCGAGGTTCATATACCGACACATACGATCTCCACGTGTCTGTGCGAACAATCTCAATGCACTATCATAAAATCAAAAGATCCCCAGCACAGACGATTTCCACGTGCCAAACTTATAATCTTAACCAATCAATCGCACGAACGATCTCCACGTGCCCAAATTATAATCATAACTCGATCTTAACATGGATGATCTCCACGTGTTAGACCTTTACTCATACGCAATTCATGTCAATGCATATGCACAATATGATATCAATAAAAAAAAGGATGATGCAACATCTCAATAAATCAAATGTCGCTATGACATATAATTACCTCAATTATCATAATTATACAGGTTCAATAAAGAAACTCAACCATACAAAAGAATCAAGTCACTAAATATATCAGGTAATGCCCAAATGTTTTGGCATTCTCTAATTACAATCTATCATATTATAGTAATAAACTTTTCCTTTAATAACACCGGTACTCGTACCAATGTCCGTCACACCATTGGTACGAGACCCCCATCTTTCTCCCTTACCCATTGTCTATTCTATTTTTAATCTTTAATTAAAAAACGTCCCTCAACGAAGTATAGAAAGTCTTAACATACCTCAAATGCCGATCATGTGTCAAGAATCCTCAAGATCTGGCATTTCCCTTTCACAAAGCTTCAAGTGTTCCCAATCTATCAAATATGCAGTATTCGTAGGCAAACAAGTCTGTAGACACTCTTATTACTATATGCCTATCCTAAACTCAAAATTCACCCTCATTCATGATCAAGCTCCTAATATATTTTGGTGCCAATTAATATCACAAGCCTCATATTTGCTAAATTTCAAGCTTAGGACAAATCTTTAAGATTTTCCTACTGTCATAAATATAATAAAATTTATATAATATAATACACTTAATATATAATTACATATACCAACATATTCAAACTTAAATCATAGGGTGATAATTATAGGAAGGATTTGAGAAAAAAAAGTATAAAAAATTAACGTAAAACAATATGCACATCGCTGGAAACTACTATTTTGCAAACCTCCATCTATTCATCCTATGCATTACCACCACCCATTAGCCTTATCCAATCATAACCATTAATTATTGGCCATTAAGACCTTGTCTCCCCTAAACCATTACATATATATAATAAAATAAAATCCTTATCCAACCACTTTAATATTTATATATAACATGCAGTAATTAGAAAATCAATATATATATAGGCACACAATTGAAAATCAAACTGAAATTTAATTACTTCGAAGGTTGTCACTCTTCGTGGCTATGCCACAACTATGTCGTGTTTTAGGTTGTTTTGTCTTGTTTTTTTTTTTCTAAATAAAATAATTAGGTAATAAAAGTGGCAAGCTCTATTAACTTAGTTTAATTATATGGGCCAAATGGTAAAATATATTAAATAAATTACAGACTTGACCCATTAACTATCAACTATATTAATTTTTTAGTAAATCCGTTAACTAAATAATCGTACTTACCAAATAGTTCAAAATTTCCATATGAAATTTTACGGGAAGAGTCAAAATAGTCCTAGTGCTCAAAACGGCCTAACGGATCGTTATAGGTGTAAGTTAAAGTTAAGTCTAAACCAGTTTCCTCGTGGGATCGACCCCAACTTACAAGTTGGGTTCTTTACTTGATAACGATCACTTATGCTTCTTTAGGGAGGTGTAATTTGAGCGTATCAAATTTTGGCGCCGCTGCCGGGGAAATTTGGCTTTTAGATTAATTTTCACTACATTATTGAACTTTAGTCAAATATTTCCTAATTTTACTTTTTATTTTTGTTCTTGTCTCTCTCAGGTTCTGACTCTAGTGCATGCCAAGGACACAGAGCCAAGGTGAACTACTTACTCCTTACGATCCAGAGTTGAACAGAACTTTGCGAAGAATGAACAATCAAGAAATTTCAGTTAATCCTATTGGAGTAAATCTTGATGATACAGTTGAGTTACAACAGCCGAGAGTAGCTGGTGGGGAAAACTGGGGTCTAGCTGAAAATCAATTGGGAAATGCAGTGAGGGTGCACAGTCCACCAGACCCGCAACTGCATGCCAACTACAGGGGCAACGCAAATATTGCTGACTCTGATGGACCTCTAGTCTTACCACCTCTGTCTCTGGGGCACACATTTGTGGTAACCAGTAGCTTGATGCAGATGTTTACGGCGAGGGACTTGTTCTCAAGGTTGCCATCGGAGGACCCACATGCTCACATAGCCAAGATAAGGGTAGTCTGCAAAAGCTGTGTAGGTTGGCCAGACTTGGATATGGATGTCATCGGATTGAGAGTTTTCCCTCTATCACTGACAGGCGATACTGCTATATGGTTCACTGAGCTACCTTATAACTCAATCTATACATGGAACCAACTGAGGGATGTGTTCTTAGAAAGGTATTACCCAGTGTCCAGGAAGCTAAATCACAAAGATAGGGTTAATAATTTTGTGGCATTACCTGGAGATTCTGTAAGTAGCTCATGGGACAGATTCACTTTGTTCATTAGAGGTGTTTCGAATCACCGTATTGATGACGAGTCACTGAAGGAATATTTCTATCAAGGTCAGAATGATAACAATAAAGCAGTGCTGGATACTATTACTGGAGGTTTATACGGTGAGTGCACATACGCACAGATCGCAGAAAAATTGGAGAAGATCTCTCGCAACAATAAAGCATGGAGCACTAGAAGGTCGTATACTGGGAGAAACACATTTTCCGTTCATGCTACAAATAACCAGTCTGTGGATGAGATTCGTGAAGAGATGTCCCAGATGAGGACCGAGTTGGGTTTGGTATTGAAGCATTGAGAGGAGGTGCAGAAAAGGTAAATGATGTGAAATACTTGACTAGACCTCCACCACAAGTGGAAGAGTGTTACTATGAAGAGGATGCTTATGCTGTGAATGATCAGACGTTGGGTTTCCGACCAAATGCCCAAGGATCCAACACGGAAAATTGGCGCCAAGGTTAAGGAAACCAAGGTCGGAACTATGGAAATTACAACCGAGAGGGTCAATATGTCCGGGATGGGAACTTCAATCACGACAACAACTACAACCGAAACATCTATGGCAACATAAATGATCGAGTTGGACCTTATGTTCCCACTCAAAATCAGGAATCTAGTACTAGGGAAGCTGGAGGAAGTATGGCGCGTATTGAAGATATAATGCAGAAGATGATGAAAAGGTTTGATGCAGCTGATGAGAATGTGAAGGAGTTGAGAAACGACTTGTCTGGTATTGGTCAAAAGGTTGATGCCCATGCAGTATCAATAAAGCATCTAGAGCAGCAGATGACCCAGTTGTCTACTACAGTGAACCCACATCAACCTGGTACTCTTCCTAGCAACACCATCCAGAATCCAAAGAATGACGGCCATTGCATGACAGTTACTACTCGAGGGGGTAAGCAAACCATTGATCCACCTATCCTGGTTGTGGTGGAAGTTGAGATTAGAAAAGAAGATGATATGATAGAGGTTAGAGAAAAGTCTGAGAATGGGACAGAGAAAGAAGTGGAGATATCTCAGAAAGTGGTCCCCATACCTAGACTTCCACCACCTTTTCCACAAAGATTAGTGAAGAAGACTGAAGATGGTAAATATCGCAGGTTTATTACTATGTTGAAGCATCTTTCCATCAACGTTTCGTTGATAGAAGCTTTGGAACAAATGCCTGGGTATGCAAAGTTTATGAAAGATATGGTAACAAAGAAGAGGTCTGTGAGTTTTGAAGATGATGATAGATTGCAACATTGTAGCGCTATTGCCACAAGATCTCTTGTGCAAAAGAAGGGAGGATCCTGGTGCCTTCACGATTCCATGTACTATCGAACTGTTACATTTTGCTAAGGCATTGTGTGATCTTGGTGCTAGGATCAACCTCATGCCATTGTCTATTTACAAGAAGTTGGGTCTAGGGGACCCAAAGCCCACTACAATGCGGTTACTGATGGCCGATCGGACTCTGAAAAGACCCATTGGTGTACTCCATGATGTGCTAGTAAAAGTGGAATCTTTCATTTTTTCGACAAATTTTGTGATTCTTGACTGTGAGGTTGATTTTGAGGTTCCCATCTTCCTTAGGAGACCATTCCTTGCCACAGGGCATGCGTTGGTTGATATGGAAAAGGGACAGATGAAGTTCAGACTGAATAATGAAGAAACAACTTTCAATATTTATAGATCCATGAAGCAGAGTGGTGAACTCCAAACAGTATCTGCTATAACCTACAGAGTGGAGAGTGAGACAGAAGTGCAAATTGAAGAGCGATTAGGTGTTGAGGCACTAGCAGTAATTATGATGAATTTCGATAGTGATGGTATTGAAGAATATGAGGAGTTGGTAGCTGCACTCGATAGGTGTGAATATCGGTCCAAACCAAAGAAGTATGACTTAGACATGAAAAATCGCGAGTCCCCACCCACAAGACCATCTATTGTGGAGGCACCGAAAGTGAAGCTTAAGGCTCTACCACCGCATTTGAGGTATGTATACTTGGGCAGAGAGAATACTTTGCCGGTCATCATTGCGGCAGATTTGAGTGCGAGACAAGTAGAGTGCTTGGTGACTGTGTTAAAAAGGTTCAAGCGAGCTATTGGATGGACTATTGCGGATATTATTAGGATTCCTCCCGGTATTTGCTCTCACAAAATCCAACTCATGCCAGATCATAAGCCCAATATCGAGCACCAGAGAAGATTAAATCCACCTCTGCAAGAGGTCGTTAAAAAGGAGATCATCAAGTGGCTGGATGCGGGATTTATTTATCCTATTGCAGATAGTAGTTGGGTGTGTCCTGTGCAGTGTGTGCCTAAAAAGGGTGGCATTACTGTGGTGCCAAATGAAAGAAATGAGCTTGTTCCAATGAGGCCTGTAACTGGATGGAGAGTTTGTATGGATTACCGGAAGTTGAATGCGTAGACAGAAAAGGACCACTTTCCTATGCCATTTATAGACCAGATGTTGGATAGACTTGCAGGAAAGGGTTGGTATTGTTTTCTCGATGGTATTCAGGCTACAATCAAATTTCTATAGCTCCAGAACACCAAGAGAAGACCACCTTCACTTGCCCTTATAGGACTTTTGCTTTCAAACGGATGCCATTTAGGTTGTGCAATGCTCCAGCAACTTTCCAGCGCTGTATGATGTCGATATTTTCTGATATGGTGGAGGACACTATAGAAGTGTTCATGGATGATTTTTCAGTTGTAGGTGATTCTTTTGATCGTTGTCTAGATCATTTGGCCGAGGTGCTCAAGAGGTGTGAAGACTGCAACTTGGTGCTGAATTGGGAGAAGTGTCATTTCATGGTTAAAGAAGGTATAGTGTTGGGTCATCGAATTTCAAAGAAAGGTATTGAGGTTGATAGAGCTAAAGTTGAGGTAATAGAAAAGCTTCCGCCACCTATTTCTGTAAAAGGTGTTAGAAGTTTTCTTGGGCATGCTGGGTTCTATAGGAGATTCATAAAAGACTTTTCAAAAATTGCACACCCATTGTGCAAACTTCTCGGAAAGGAGTATAAGTTTGACTTTGATGAGGCTTGTCTGAGAGAATTCGGAGAGTTGAAAGAGAAGTTGGTCACTGCACCTATCATTATTTCACCTGATTGGGGACAACCGTTTGAGGTAATGTGTGATGCAAGTGGAGTGGCGCTTGGTGTGGTACTGGGACAGAGGAAAGAGAAAATTCTTCACCCTATTTACTATGCTAGCAAAGCTCTAAATGTGGCCCAGAAGAATTATTCTATGACTGAACAAGAACTTCTTGCAGTGGTTTTTGTATTCGAGAAATTTTGATCCTACTTACTTGGAACTAAGGTCATAGTGCATACTGACCATTCTGCATTGAGGTATTTGATGACGAAAAAAGATGCAAAACCAAGATTGATTAGATGGGTATTGTTGCTGCAAGAGTTTGATTTTGTGGTAAAAGATAGAAAGGGGACCGAAAATCAAGTTGTCGATCACTTGTCCAGATTAGAGGAAGAGGCTATGCTAAAGCTTGGAGATAGGGCTGAAATTAATGATGCTTTTTTGGATGAACAGGTATTGGCTGCTTCTCATGATTTGATTCCATGGTTCGCAGACTTTGCTAATTATTTGGCAAGCGATTTGGTGCCCCCGGACTTGTCTTTTCACCAGAGGAGAAGATTTATGCATGATGTGAAGAATTTTTTTTGGGATGAACCTTACTTGTATCGTAGTTGTACTGATGGGATTATTCGTCGTTGTGTGCCCGAGGTTGAGATGCTGAGTGTACTTGAAGCATGCCATTCATCGCCTATTGGTGGGCATCATAGTGGTATTCGGACTACGCATAAGATTTTGTAGTGTGGGTACTACTGGCCTACCATCCACCAAGATGCTCATGATTTCGCTAAGTCTTGTTATTGTTGCCAAAGAGAAGGAGGGATTTCAAATAGGCAAGAGCTCCCTATGTATCCGATATTAGTGATAGAGTTGTTTGATGTATGGGGCATTGATTTTATGGGTCCATTTGTGAGCTCATACGGGATGAAGTATATTCTTGTTGCGGTTGATTATGTATCGAAGTGGGTGGAAGCAGTTGCGCTCCCCAACAATGAAAGTAAAAGTGTCACCCCATTCTTGAAAAATAATATCTTCTCCAGATTCGGTACACCGAGGGCGATTATCAACAATGGAGGTTCTCACTTTTGTAATAAGTTGTTCAAGGCACTACTTGAGAAATATGGTGTCCGCCATAATGTAGCCACTCCTTACCATCCGCAGACTAGTGGGCAAGTTGAAGTGTCCAACAGAGAAATTAAACAGATCTTAGCGAAGACTGTGAATGCTAATAGAACGGATTGGTCAAGGAAGCTTGATGATGCTCTATGGGCATATCGCACTGCATACAAGACCCCATAGGTATGTCTCCTTACCAACTTGTATATGGGAAGCCTTTTCATTTACCGGTAGAGCTAGAGCATAAGGCGATGTGGGCAATGAAGAAGCTAAATTTGGATTGGGGCGCCACATCGAATCAAATAATGAATGACCTGAATATGCTTGATGAGTTTCGCCTGAAAGCTTATGAAAGTTCAGACTTGTACAAAGAGAAGATGAAACGGTATCATGATCAAAGAATTGAAAAGCGAGAATATGTTGTTGGTGATCTTTTGCTTCTATTCAACTCTAGGTTGCATTTGTTTCCAGGCAAACTCAAGTCCAAATGGACTGGGCCATTTTTGCTCACAAAAGTGCTCCCCATGGAGCGATTATAGTGAAAGAACAAGGTTCATGGTAAACGGGCAAAGAATCAAGATCTATCTGGGAAATGCTGAAAGTGTGCAAGAAGTGATAGAGGCCTACAATCTTGATGAAGTCTGAGTAATCAAGAAACTTGCGTCGTGCAGTGACGTTAAATCAAGCGCTGCTTGGGAGGCAACCCAAGATGTACAATCTAGCCAACGATAGGTTTCTGTTTCCCATTTAGTAGTTTTCTTTGTTTAATTGCATCTCTGTATCAAATTTAGATAGGTGTTTTAGTTTTTTTAGTGTTTGCTAGAATTAGCATAGGGTCCGTGTCTAAAAAATGTAAAAAAAATAACCTAATGGTTGCTACATGTGCAGGTACGCTATGAAAAATCTGCAGAAAATGGTATGGTGCAGAGGTCTACGGACCCCATCGACGGTCCGTCGTTCAATCCACGGACCGTGGATGGTGCCCATAGATCCCAGGTAAGCTCCTAAATTTTTTCCAAGTGTAAGAGTGATCTATGGTCCCAACCTACGGACCGTAGATCGACCCACGGACCGTAGACGGGGTCTTGTGGGTCCAAAACCCTAAATCTGTCTGACCCGACCCGGACCCCCTTATTTAAAACTCCCCTAATTTCAAATCATTTTCACTTCCCTACATTCACTCTCCAACCGTTTCAAACACCCTCAACTCCCCTAAATCACGCCATAACTCCCCCTTAAAATCATCCCTTCCATTCCCCCATCATTCCCACAATTCCTTTCCATTCCGAATACAACTCATTCCATATTTCACAAAAAGGATCCAGTGTTGGGCTAGTAACGAAGAGGCGATTCTTTGATCTTGCAAAACTTAGTGTCGTCACGAAATCACCCCACTCCACGTTGCTTGTAAGGTAATAGACTTTCCCCTTACTTTGAATGTCGGTTCATAGATAGAATATAGAAAGTCGGGAGTCAGATCTTGACCTTGGGTAACTGTTTGATGAAATTGCATGATTAAATTGGAAGTTACAATACCCTTAGAACTATAGATACTGATTGTGTTACCTTGTTGTATGTGATTATACGTCTACATGTAAGTTTCGAATTAGGGTTCCAAAGTTTGTCTTAAATAATTGTTAAAATGATTAATCAGAATCCTGAGAATGACAAACTAGCATGATTCAATGTTGAAATGCATGAGTAGACTAGGATATTGTTGAAAATGGTCTAAGATGTGGACTTGAAAATAAAGAATGGCTAAAGCCTGGCACATATCCCATCCACGATACCCCGTCTACGGATCGTAGATCAATCTACGGACCGTAGATTGGGTTCGTGGGTGGATGCTCTTGAAAATTTCATCAAGTGTGAAACCACGGAGGTGGACTACGGTCCGTAGATCAATCTTCGGACCGTTCTGTTACATCCGTGGTTTCCATCTGCGACCAATATTATTGGTCCGCTGATCCACGGAAGGGTTCCACGGACCGTAGATCAGTCTACGGACCGTAGGTCCTCTTCGTGGATGACCACTGTAGCCTCTGTCTGAAATTTTCTTAGGACTTTGTTACTGTTCGTTTATAGTCTAAAGTTTTTTGTTTAGTTGTTTAGCCTTAGTTTTGGCACTAATATCGATTCCACAAGTACGATGGCACCCAAAAAGCTAGTCACCTACTCAAAACAGGGCAAGTCAAAATCTATTGCTCCTAGCTTCAGGTTAATCGATGAGGACACATACACGAAAAGAGATGCAGCATACGTTCCTCCCAACACAATGACTTCTCCCACTGCACCTCGAGCCACCAGAGGCACCCCTCGGAAGGTGATTCTCGACGTAGTCACTGTCTCCCAGTCTGATGAGGAGCACACACTGATCGGGTCATCAACTGGGGCTGCTTCCAGTTCAGCTACTGGGTTTGTGTCTGGCTCCGAGTCTACCCATGCTTTGGGCTCTAAGTCCAGCCATGCTTCAGGGTCCGAGTCTGCCCATGCTTCGGGGTCCAATGCCAAGTCAGCCACAGGGTCTAGCCAGAATGAACAAGAAGCCTCATCTGATGAGGCCACTAGCTCAGAGTCAGTACCCATACCAAGGAATGAGAACCCTACTCCAGTGGCTGGTGAGCCAAACGGATGGTGTGTTGAGGGCCAATGGCAAATCTATCAGGATGCCAAGATGATTAATGATAAAGAGAAGATGGCCCGAATTGTTACAGAGGAGCGCAAAGTCCTCACAGGGAACTTGCACACTGACCCCGACATTCACCAGCTTTTCAACCTTTACAAGTGTGACTGGATGGCTCGAGACCCAGGGACGTATAGCGAGGAGATTGTGTGAGAGTTCTACGCCTCCTATGCTGCCACTCTTCGTGGGTCGATCTCCAAGAAATCAAAGCCCTTAGCCCAAGATCCTCTCACGTCCACTATGGTCCGAGGTTGTCCAGTAGACATATCACATGCTACCATCAGCTGCTTTCTCTATGGGCCTACCACAGGTCACACTTGGTCACTAAACACAACGGAGTTTGATTACAGTTGAGATATCATGCGGAGTGGTGCTTTCCAGAGGAATGCTGAGCAGCGAGAGGCTATTATACTATTGTTGGCTAAGTACATCGCTGCTGATGGCGAGCGTGCAGAGTGGGTCGCCACACCACGGTTGGGTATCCAAAAGGCCATATTAAATTTTGCGGCCAAGTTATTCTGGTTCTTGGTACGTAACCGGGTGTCGCCGACAAAAAATGACAACCAACTCACTTAGGATAGAGCGGTCATGGTTGCAGCACTAGTAGCAGGAGTGGAGATTGACTTTGCCCGCATGCTGCTGGCAGAGATTCACGAGATGGCATTCAAGACCTCCACTACTTACCCCTTTCCATGTTTGATTTTACAATTGTGCAGGGACTCTGGAGTGCCGATCTGGCATTGTGATAGGTTGATCCACCCTACCGGGGCTTTGGATATATGCCTCATCCGAGATAAGGCAAATGTGGTGGCACCTCGCAGAGAGCCCCAGGTTGAGGTACCTCCCTTGGGCGCAGATCTTGCAGACACAGTGGGGCAGGCATAGGGCGGTGACCCCATTATACCAAATCACTCTGATACTGTCCCGGCCTCCTCTTCCCAGGCCCCTAGCATGGCTCCTAGTTCATCCCGGTCCACACCACAGTTAGGAGCTACTGTTGTCCCATTGGCCAGAGTTCAGAAATTAGAGGCTCAGATGGCCACATTGTTGCATCACATCCAACCTTGGATGCAAAGGTCTATAGCCGAGTCCGAGGCCAGAATGGAGCGAAGGATGGAGGGCATGATGGACTGGAAGGTCCAGGCTGTTAATAAGAGTCTTGATGCTTTTGAATTGCGAGTCCTCGAGCGACCAGCCCCGACCATAGACCTATCCTTTTTTCAGGCTAAATTAGCCAGTCTCCAGGCCGACGTTGATGCCATTCTTGCCATCCCTAAAGTTTAGCCTCAGGCTGCACCTACTGCACTGGCTGATGATATGGTGCTGGATACTTTATTCAGTGGGACCGCCGAGGAGGAGTCTGCGCCTACACATACCAAAGGTAAGAGGCACCATTCTAGTCGCACTGAGGAGGAAAAAGCTCAAAAGAGACAGCGTAGGCAGGATAAAAAGGCTAGAAAGGCCTCAATTTTAGATGAGGAGTTGCGCCAACAGAGGATGCGTGAGAGTATTGCAGGGGCATCGAGTTCTGCCCCAGTTGTAGAGGTCCCGCTTATTGTGAGAGAGGTTGTGAGCACCACTGTTGGTGTGGTAAGAGTGATAGAGAGCACTACTGAGGGTGCTATGATGGATGATGTGGGCACTACTGAGGGTGACCCAATTATTGTTCCAGCGGGCTCCGGGAAACTGGACCCACCCGCTTGTTGATGATTCGCCTGTGCTATGCGCCACAGGTTTGTTTCACCCAATCCATTTTTTTTCTGCTTTTGTATGCATTGGTGACAATCACATCTATTTTTGTTGGGGGTGGGGTAAATGGATTCTGAGTGATAGGGTGAAGTCTGACTAACCCAACTTATAGATCCTCTCGTGGGGTTTTCTTGCCTATGTTCTTTTTCCCCAAGAGATTGTTTAATTTATGTTGACCGGCATGTGTTAGGATCGTATGTGTAGAAACATGAAATAGAAAGAAGTATGATGGCTTAAAAAAAATGATACCCATCAGATTTTGTGATGTGTGCTAGAATTTGTAGGCTACGATTAGCTGAATGTGTTGGCTCTGTGTATGACATGATAATGAATCAACTTGATGGCATGACTTAAGTTGAAACTTGAACTGGGTAATCTGATAATCTGATAATGAAACTATGTGCCAAGAGTGTGTGAGAATAGTTGAGTGTTCAAACAGTTTTTGTGCAAACTAGAATTTACCCGATTAGTCCTGCTAAGACTCAACAATCTAGAGGTTAGGAAGTGATCATAGGCCATTGTTCTGATAAGTCAGCAAATTGCATGAAAGAAGGATCCGACCAAATGAAACAAATGCTCCCTTTGATCCAAATACTTTGAGCCTAAAATAATACCATTTCTTTCTAAACCCCGAACTTACCTTCCTATAATCGACTATGTTGGCCCCGGTCCCTCCTTGGACATGTGCACCTCGACCTAGGCCAAAAGCCTAAGTTGAGGTGGCTAATGTAAAAAAGTAACTTCAATCTTGGCCCTGACCCGACATCGGGTATTGTGCACCTCAACCAATGGAAAATCTATAAGTTGAGGGTGGCTATGAAAGAGGAAACCAAAAGAAAATGGGTATGAAAAGAGTTTGATGTTGAAAAAGAGAGGAAATGATGTGACTTGTTGAAAGCTAAAAGAAAAATAAAATAAAAGTAAAAGAGCTACAAATTTTAAAGTCACATCCGTGGTTGAAGAAAATCAAGGGAAAGAAGGTAAAACGGTAGGATGACAAAAATAGGGTAAAAAGAGGTTGAAAGCCTAATGTAATGTCAAGGAGGGCATAAAGTCAGTAAGAAGTACCCAAATGTACCACACCTGACCCTGAGCCTACGTTACAAGCCAAGAAAGTCCTATAGTGATCCTAGAGTCTAGTTCGGAGAGTCTAAGCAGTGAAAATAAGAGCAAGCCTATGGTACTGAGCACTAACTGTACTTGAAGTTATTTCTGAGTGTGAGTGTTGAATGAATCCTTGTACTCAAATTCATCAGTCATTGTGCGAAGAAAAAAAAAGGGATTTCGTTTGAAGTAAGGGCACTTAGTACATTGTCGGAGAGTTGGTACCTTGGTGATAGTGAAACAATGTATGTAACAAATTTTGTACCCACAAAGAGAGTGGGGGTAGAAAGCCATGTGATTGCTTGTGTTTGAAATGCTTGCTTCTATACAAGTGTCGTTTAGAGTTTTAGTGCGTCGCTTGAGGACAAACAATGAATTTAAGTTGAGGGTGTTGATATACCGTGAGTTTACGATATTTCTAATACATTTCACTTACAAGTTGTGTGTGTCTAGGGCCTTTTTGGATTGGTTTTTATGTGTTTTTATCATGTTTTGCAGGAAAGACGTTCAGGCGCGAAAAATAAAGGGACAACTGAAATAACTGCAGAAAAGGCACCTACGGAGGTGATCTACGGACCGTAGGTCCAGTGACGCTCCGTAGGTGATGACCGTAGATCAGCAGGCAAGGCATGGAAGGCAAATCAGGGAAATCTGACAGAGTGTGGAACCACGGTGGCCATTGATGGTCCATAGATTGATCTACGGACCGTACTGTTGATCCGTAGATTTATACTGCGAGGGTTCCAGTACCTGATTTTTGAAGATTCCAAGTATGGAGCTACGGAAGGGGATTGACAGGCCGTAGATCGATCTACGGTCCGTACTGCAAGTCCGTCATTTGCTTCAGAGAAGTTGATTTTTGGAGGCTGAAATATTTTCTAAGTCCTGACTGACGGAAGGGACTCACGAACCTTAGATCCATTGACGGTCCATGAGTCAGTCTCGTGGAATGAAGACGTGTGCCTGAACACACTTTCCTTAATTTGTTTCCCTTTTAATTTAGGACTTGTTTTTCTATAAATAGGGCATGTAAACCTCGTTTTTGGGGATTAGACTTTATTACTTTTGTTTTACTTTGTGACTTGGGAACTAATTTTGCTACCCGAGCAATTCTTAATTTCCAAAGGTTCGTTTTGAAGATTTTGTTTGAAATTTGAGTTGAATTTCTGGGTTTATTTTTCTCAACTACATAAGTTCATAATTCTTTTATCTAAAACAATGAATTGTGTGCATATGATTATGGGTAACTAAACTCCACAACTACGGTTGTGGGATCCATGAGCGATTAACAAAGTATGAATAGTAAATAAGCAATTCTTGAATGGTGTTTTGCATGCATTGATAATTCTTTCGTTCAAAAGTCTTTTTAACGAGTGCATACGTAGAACTTGCCTTGTTGCTACTTGCCGGACCAAGGAGGTAATCAAAGAGAAAAGAATTATCAACATAGATTTAGTGTGATACTATCTAACAGGCTAGTGTTGATTGGTGCGAAGTAATAACTAAGCCAAACATCGATTATGATGTCTAATATAAGGTAAAGGTAAGGGTTAGTAAATTATACACACGTAGCTGGACCAAGGTGCGGGGTGAAATTCTCTAGATGCCAGACCAAGGATTTAGAGATACCTAACTTATCACTTTGCATGTAATACACTAGGACAAGATTGCTATTATTAGGATTACTGAGTTATGAGTTTGTGGTGAACACGTATACCCTAGTTAATTTTCTCATCTTGATAACAACAAAAATTGACTTTTGTTTACTGATTACT
>JAJOOF010010117.1:0-22653 GCA_029582545.1 Solanum lignicaule | reverse complement strand
GTTCAAGTTCTAAGTTTAACTTCAAATTCTAAGTTCAAGTTCAAGTTCAAGTTCTAATTTCAAGTTCAAGTTCTAAGTTCACGTTCAAATTCTAAGTTTAACTTCAAATTCTAAGTTCAAGTTCAAGTTCTAAATTCAAGTTCAAGTTCTAATTTCAAGTTCAAGTTCAAATTCTAAGTTCAAGTTCAAATTCTAAGTTCAAGTTCAAGTTCTAAGTTCAACTTCAAATTCTAAGTTCAAGTTCAAATTCTAAGTTCAAGTTCAAGTTCAAGTTCTAAGTTCAAGTTCAAGTTCAAATTCTAAGTTCAAGTTCAAGTTCTAAGTTCATGACATTCAAACAATCATCATCTAAATTCATGACATTCAAACATTCATCATCTACTCATAACACTTGAATTACTAATTTCTAACTTCAAATTATTAACACTAACTAGTTCTAAAATCAAATCCAAAAAAATCTCAATTCAACCTCAAATTACATAAGTTTAAACTAGTCCTAAAATACAAAAATGTTAATTCTTCACAACAATGCCCAATTTAAAAATGCCCAATTTTTTTTAAAAAAACCCTAAAATAAAAATCTTCAATTATCTATACCTAACTAGCAATAATCAAATCAAATTAACAATTGAATAACACAACCCAACAAACAAAGACAGTAATATACTAACAAACAATCAATTATAATCACTAGAATTGAGAAAAAAAAAACTAAAATTTAACCCTACCTGTAGTGACGATTAAGGCGGCAGGCGACGGGGAAGGGCAGCACTGGGAGAGGACGACGACCGGTGACGGGGAAGGGCGGCGACGGCGATGGGGAGGGAGATCGATATATATATATAGAGAGAAGGGAGAGAATAAGAGTGAAGAGAGAGAGGAAAATAAGAAAATGACAATATGTCTATTAGATATTTAATAAAAAGCGACGGACAACGTCTCTAAGTCCGTCGCTTTTTTTAAATATAGTTGACCAACATTTTGACCAAAAAGCGACGGACTAAGAGACACTGTCCGTCGCTTTTTTCAAATAGTTGACTAGATATTTTGACCATAAAGCGATGGACTAAGAGATGCCGTCCGTCGCTTTTTTAAAAACTAATTAATAAAATAAAATAAATTAAAAACGACGGACAACGTGGTTATTTTTTAATTTATATATAATTATTTTTAATAAAAAGCGACGGACGGCGTCTCTATATATATTAAATAAATAATTATTAATTATATATATATATATATTTAGCGCAAAAATCCGCGAAATAAAGCGACGAACTAAGAGATGCCGTCCGTCGCTTTTTGTAAAATAATTTTAAAAATAATTATTTTTATTAAAAAGCGACGGATAGTGTGGCAAAAGGCGTCGCTTTTTGGAGCGACGTCGTCCGTCGCTTTTCTGTCCGTCGTTTTTAAGCAGTTTTTTAATAGTGCGCATACCCAAAAACTAATATCTATAAATACAAATACAATAAATTCTAATTAAGGGAACTAAATAAAAAAAATACTAGTTTATTGTTGTTACACATGTTTGATTTGTTACACATGTTTAATTTGTGATGTTAGGTAGCCATCAAGAAATTAATAGCTAAAATAATGGAAGTTTTTTTCCCTTATTTGAGGTTGGCCCAAGCAACCAACCCAACTCGAGTAGTTTTTAAAATGTGTATTTAAATTTAGAAGTCTTAATTTTAAGAAAAATAAATAAAACGTAAATACCTTATATATAAATCATGGACCAGATAAAATGTTAACCCGTTAAAAAAAACCTCAAACCGTTAACAACTGATAATCCGATAACAAAAAATATCAAAAGCGTTATCAAAACCACTAAACCAATAACCCAATACTGATAAATCAATAACCTTTTTTTTTATTTGAATTATCGATTTCGATTCGATTTTGAACAACCCTACATTACATAGCAGAAAATGATACTACCACAGTATTATAATGGTATCAAAAAGGTATTCCTAAATCATACGATGGTTCATAAATGATACTACCACAGTATATTCATATTATTATGATATTGAAATTGTCTAAATGAGGTGCAACCACTGTTTCACCAAGTCAACCCTCAATGAGGCACATCTAACATCTTCAATGATATTATAACAAACATTCAGGAAAAAATACACAAATGTTAAATGATACCAACATGGGATATTATCAAACAAACTAAAGGAGAACTGGACCTAGGCTAAAAAGGAGGCACATAGGATAATTTGTTTGGGCCGAATGGACATAAAGGAAGTTATTTGGAAAAACTACATAACCACACATACATTACTATCATATATATTATATATATACCTCTAGTTTAAAACAAGTATAACTTACACAAATCTCATAGTGTAAAGAGTAAATTACATCATATCCCTACTGTTTTTCTAATTACAATAATTCCTTAAAATTTGTACCTTCCGGATACATTAATTTTAATACAAGAAAAATATTTCTGTTGCACTAAGAAGGAAATAAAATCTGAAAATTAATTAAATCCCATAAATTACGCTTATGTTTCTTCTTACTCTCAATCATACAGAGGCAAATCCTAATAGAATGAAGAAATTCAAAATTTCAAATTGCTCCCCCCGTTCAACGAAGAAACCTTTCAGATTTGATTCAAAAACTTTTGTCAAAATTTTGGGTAAGCGAGGTGAGTTATTAAGGATACAGAAGTGATGAAATTGTTGTTGGACAAACGATATCCTTTCGAATCTTCAAGTTCATCGAAGATCCTTTCAATTTTGATTCAAGATTATCAAAAAAATTGAGATTCAAGATTCTTTCTTCTCCCAGTTCAGCTAAGATCCTTTCAATTTTGAATTTGGATTCAAAATTGTTGAAAATTTTGAGAAGATACATCATGAATATCTTTGTTACTTAGCATTTTACTATTTATGTATCTTGTTTAAATTGATGAGTATTATATTTATACTAGATACATTAAATAAATAATTGTTGCCCATAATATGTTAGATTTGAGATCGATACATTACTGTGTGGTAGTTGCTATGTAATTGATACATTTAGTATAAATTCGAATTTATGTATCATATCTAAAAAATTAGTGCATGATACATTACTATTTATGTATCTCATTTAAATTGATAACTTGATAAGTATTGTATTTATACTAGATACGTTAAATAAATAATTATTGCCCATAAGATGTTAGATTTGAGATCGATACATTACCGTGTGGTAGTTGCTATGTAATTGATACATTTAGTATAAATTCGAATTTACGTATCATATCTAAATTTTTTAGTGCATGATACATTACTATCTATGTATCTCGTTTAAATTGATAAGTATTGTATTGTTTGCCTTGAAAGATATGTATACCTTACATAATGTATCATTTTGTAGTTGATAATAATGTATCTTATACAATAAGGTTGTGAAAGAAGGATGTACGTAAGCTGAAATAAAGTGTATCTATAAATGTATCACAATAAATAAGAATTAATTTATCAATTAGATACATGAACAAACACAATCCATTAAAAAAATTGTTTATGAAAAACACCAGAATAAAGAGAAAAATATTAGACTGTATGAAATTTTGGTGAAATTGAAACTAATATTATTATGAGACAATGAGAAGATTAAATAATAGTAATACAAGAATCCTAATCAATTTCAATGAATGATTAATTGTTAGAGTCCATAACCAACTCAAATTATGAAAAATTTACAAGTATTATATATATATTTTTTTAATCAAACACACAAGGTGAGTTTTATTAACCAAAAATAAAGAAACCAAATACAAATACCAAACCCAACAAACCCAACAGTGATTTGGAAATAATAGAAAAACAAAACAACTACTAAACCAAAAAAAAGAAAAAGAAAGAAAAAGACAAAATAAAAAGAAACGACAACAGAAAAGGCAAGAACTTCTACAGATATTATATTAATTATTATCAAATAATAACTACTACTACCTATTTGGAACTTTGAAACTGATAAACTTGAGAGAGATACCTTCTGAAAATCAAAATGAATTTGAAATTTGTAACTGCTAAAGAAGTGGAGTGAATTTAGGGATAAAATGGAGTGAAATAGGGTGTGGGAAAGGTTGGTGTAGGCTGAAAATAGGAGTGGAATATTTATGTATCCGGAAGATTTTATGAATTGGGGGAATTAAGGGATTTTTTGAAATTTTAAAAAAAGATAGGGATAAATGGATATTAAGGTAAGTAAATGTGTGTATATAAGTAATTTTAACAATTACGTATTACCACTTTTAATATTTATACCATATATATTAAAAGATTTAATCAGATACACAAATCCCTGAAATATGGTATTGAATAATTATCTTAAATTTAAACTCCTTAATTAATGGTCCATTAACAAGTTAGATTTTTTCTATTCCCATCTGCCGCTATTGTTCCCCACCCCATGTCCAGCAGCCCACTTTCTTTCTTCATCTTCTCCCTCTTTATTCCTTCATTCTCTCAATACATGTATGCATGTTCAAATTGGTATTTTACATATAGCTTTGTTTCTATTGTTTTATTATTCTCATGTATCTTGGTTTTGTATCTAAGTTAGCATTCATAATGTTCTTAAGTTCAATTTTAAAAAGTTTAACAAGTTAGGTTATATATTTTTTGATTTTTTTGTTTCTCAAACACTTTAATGGCTGATCATTCTCAAAATAAGATGATTCTTGTTAAAAGTACTACATATTAACAATATTATACTAAATTAGACAACTTTTATTTGTTTATTTTTACTCATGAACTTCTCATTGTAGGGACTGACTCTTCATCTGTCAAAATTCAAGCCGAGAATAGATATAAGTATAGGAACGACCCAATCAAGATGGAAGAATTACGTCAAGTTTTAATTAACAGAACAAATACACCATTAGATATGCAACAATGTTGGATACACATTAGGTGTACATGTATCTAGTTAAGAGTTCATATATCTGACTTAAAATTATATGTATCTATGAGGAAAAAATCCAGAAGCTAAAAAAGGAAGAATTTTGAAATTTTTTACTTTTTGTTTTGATTAAGGGAAAATGCACAAGTACCCCCCAGACTATGCCCAAAATCCCTGAGACACACCTAACCTTTACTATGGTCCTATTACCTCCCCGAACTTATTTTTTAATTAATTTTCTACCCCTTTTCGGCCTACGTGGCACTATCCTTGAAAAAATTGTCAACACGCGCTGGGCCCACAAGATAGTGCCACGTAGGCCGAAAAGGGTTAGAAAATTATATATAAAATAAGTTTGGGGGTAATAGGACCTTAGTAAAGTTAGGTGTGTCTCAGGGATTTTGGGCATAGGCTGAGGGGGGGGGGGTACTTATGCATTTTCCCTTTGATTAATGATAAGACAGATACTCTACCATCTGATTTGTTCCTAAATTCGTGCGTTTCAAATACATTTCATATTTAGATGCACATAATTATATGTATATGCTTATTATGTATCCGAGATACATGTTTTTGAATATAATGTATGAAAATGATACTTGATACATCAAATTAATAAAAGATCATGAAATTCAAATTAGATCATATAAATAGATACATGAAATTAATACTAGAAACATATAACAAATACACTAAATAAATCTAGATACTTCTATAATACACATGGATGTACATGTATGATGATGATGTATCTAAGTGTTTAGTTTGTTGGATACATCATATATTGATAATAGATACATCAAATTAATGGATTTATTATTTTGAGAATAATAAAATGAAATTAATCAAATTACATGACTAAGATATACATGTTTTTTTTTGTGTTTTATTAATAATATTAATGAATTTATTATTTCAAAGAATAATAAAATGAAATTAATAAAACATAGATACACTCCTTGATTTCCGCCTTATATTAAGAGATTTGATTAATTTAAATTTTCAAAATCAATTGTCCATGTAATATGAAAATCATCAATTACATCTCTAATTAAGGAAATCAGTTATAACCAATTAATTTAAGCAAATAAAATATGTATCTCAGTTTTAAAATTCGGCAGATACATGGATCTCACAGATTTCAACTTGTATATCCTAAGCATGAAATATGGTAGAGGAAGTAATATTTAAAACTATCGGGAATCTTAGTAATTAGGACCTAAACTAGGGGAATTTATGTAGTTTGCCCAAGTTATTTAAGAGTGGGCTATGAAGAGTTTTTGGCCAAAAACATCCTTAAACTATACCCCAAACTTAAATTACATCCTTAAAAAATCTTTTTTTGGCTAAAAAACATCCTTTAAATATTTGAAAGTTAACCATTTTCATCCTTCTGTTAAATATCGTCAAAAAACTAAGGGATCCTACAAAAACATGAATAGTTCACGTGACTATAAACAAAAGTTTTCTTCCATAATTTCATTACCTGCTATAAGAAGTTCCTGAAAAAAAGTATTAAAATCTTAGACACCATTGCTTACTGAAAACAAAAAATGTTTGGAAGGTGTGATGATACATGATTTGCTTTTTTTCTCATTTAGTAACGGAAAGAAGCTGGAAATTAATTATCTTTACCTTTTTCAAAGGCAAATTGTGTTTAGATCAATAAATTTTTGGGCCAATATGATATTGAAGTGATCAAAATATTGATTATGCTTCGCATTTGAGTTTCATTCTACATTATTAGAAGCGGAAATCTCCAACAAACGCCGCTTCTAGCATATTATTGAGAAGAAACATATTTCAACTAATAATATTTTTAATATCAAATTACATGAAAAATAAATGAAAAAAATTGTCAAATTAAAAGATTTTGCATAATGCTAAACTCAATTACAAAAAAAGTTCACAATAGTATTTTTGGCATATCTAAGAATAATAATTACGAAGGGATGACTTGATTTTTGTGGGATTTGTTAGTTTTATGATAAATTCAAGTAGAAGGATGAAAATTGCTCACTTTTAAATACTTGAAGGATGTTTTCTGCTAAGAATGATACTTTAAGGATGTAGTTTAAGTTTGGGGTATAGTTTAAGAATGATTTTGACCAAAAACTCGGGCTATGAATGTAATTATTATTATTTTTGTCTAGTAAGTGTAGTTTTCCCTTAATATTATTGCTTTATGAATTTTGCACTATTGCATTAAAAAAGTTGTAAAGTTATGGCTATCTAGATTAGAACATTTGACCTCTTATGACAAAAATTTTAACTACACCAAGTAGACAAGAGTGTATCTAATACAAAATCATGCTGATAAATAACAATTATACGTTCTCCATGAATAATCCCACCACTTACGTAAAATATTTCATATGTTACTATCCAAAACAGTGTGCCGCCCAGAGCTTCCAAATTTTGGATCCACCATAGATGGGAGAAGACAACAAACTTGGAACGTCACTTATGTGACTTGTTTTTTTAATTCTATCAGATTCACAAGACACTCAAAATTATTTTAAAGAAACTTCAATTTAGAAGTTCAATATTTTCATTTCACAATTTATACCATAAGATATGAGCAAACAAAACATTTTTTTTTTTTTGGCAATTTGGTTGATTTAAGTCATAGTCCAAGTTTAATATATCCATATCCAGCATTAAAAGAATTGTCCCCTCCTCTATTTATAACATGATGATATAAACCACAAATTCTTGATTGACAATAAAAGTAGTGGACCAGTTTGAAGAAAAAATTGTTGAAAAGACAAACATACATGAACAAGTAGAGGAAGGCAATAAAAGGATGAAATCAATCTTGATGAAGTGTGATACATGAACATATTAACATAACAATATAATCAAACAACAGAATCAATCAATCAATCATTTACAGTACAAAATAAATCATAGTTTTCTCACACAACATAAACTAAAATTAAACCAAATCATGTTGAATAACTTAATTAAGATATGGAAAATCTTCTCCTCCTAGGCTTAGTAAGATCTAGAGCAGCATCATCAACAATATTCGAAGTGTCCTTTGATCCATGTTTAAAGGGATTGAATTTGCCTAATGTTTTGGAGACAGAAGAAAAGAAGGTTGTTTTCTTCAAACTCCCTTTATGACTAGCTGATGTTCCTTGAGTAGAAGTTGTTGTTTTCTGTATATCTGCTATATACATCTTCATCTTTAACAACTCTGTTCTTAAAACTTCATTTTCCTTTACGAGGGAAACATCAGCTTGTAATTGGTTCCTTGTTGCCATGGCTTCAGGCATGTTGTTATTAGTATCATCTGCTGCCCCGCTCCTTATCTTGAGTTGATCGAAATAGAGAGCATGAAGTACTATTTGCACCGGCAAACGTTTGTTTTGAGAAGCATGGACTCTTGCTTCATGTGATAGTTTCAGAGGATCCATCACACTGCACACTTTTTCTCTTTCAATTTCATCCAAATGTGGATGTGCCTGCAATTTTAGCACAAAATATGTTGATTAATTGCTGTGTTTGGCGTAATCAATATAATTGTTAACGTCTTGTAGATACTCATATATATATATATATATATATATATATATTTAAAGATCTCACCTTCAAGTAGATATCAACAGCTCTATAAAGATCATCATCAGCCTTTCTCGCGCCCTTAGGAACCAAAATAGCAATTCCATTGAATTTTGATATACTGAGATCTCCAAAAGTAGCGATTTCACCAAGATATGCATCGACAGTCTTTGCAACTCTCTGCATTGCCGTGGTACAAACATCTCCAAAATCACCACCTTTAAACACTGCTACACTCTTCTCTTTCTCCATAAATCCAGAAATGATTCTCCTAACGCTCTCAAGATCGAATAGTCTTTCTCCATCATAAGTAAAAGACAACACTAACAGATCATCGACTGTCACATGTTCTAGTATTGCTGATATCCTTTTCTCCAATTCATTCTTGCAGCTACTGGCTGCTCTTAAGAAAATAGCTGTACGAAGGAGACAACACAAGAAATTGATTGGAAAAGCTGCTTTCTCCGCAGGCAACAGAGTCACAATCGACTCCAGAAGTTCCCGTTGATGCATTCTCATATCCGAATCCTCTGGTTCCATTAATCTCGTGTTGTTTCCTGAGTGGTCACGTACAAGATCACGAAGAGATCTCTCTGTATATGTGATTATAGCACTTGCTATTGTTAACGCTTTTGCCCCACGAGCTTTCATTGCAACAATAATTCTCTCGAAAAAAGCTACATCTAAGATGGTTAACTCTTCCGTCCACCAATTTGGTGGTGATCTGCTAGGAAAATTCGCTTCCACACACGCCTACAAGGATATATAATTATAATTAAGTTGAGTCTATCACCTAATCACATAAGAATAGATAATGTACAACTACCTTAGCACCGGCGATGTCAACACATCTTTGAATGATATTGAGATCATGTGCAAGAGGAAGAAGATTTTCACATGACTTTAACACGACAAGTGCACCAGAAAGGCTAGTCAAGGCAACTTGAGCTAGAAAATCCTCTGTTCGGCTTGCGAGATTGTTGTCACAGTATTTATCAGTCATTTGAAGATATTCAGCAGCACAACGAAGAGCAGCAACGTTATGTACTGTGATTTCAAAGTTAACTCCGTAGCAGAACTTAGTTGCCTTCTCAAACATCTCTGGCCCTCCAGGAATATCCGATAAGTTTATACGACTTACATCACTTTCTTTAGTATCAAGTATAAGTTTCCTTATGTAATTGCTCTTTGCTACTAGCATGAACTGACATAACAAAAATAACAGCATTAGTTAATTGTCATTGGATTCGGTATTAATTTCTGCTAAAAATCATTTGTCGTGCAGTGGTACTAGCTATCTAGCTAGATCTTGAATGTGTACATACCTTGTGAAGATTAAAGTTTGCTTCACCTACTTCAACAATAACATCAGTTGGAATTTCTTGTGAAAATACCCTGTAGCATGGACTATAATTAAGAGATATATTTGAATTCATGAAGGAAAAAGATTAATTAAGAGATAGTAGTAAGTACCATTGGCCAGTTCTTTCCATTGCAAGAGAAAGTCTATTGGTATTCTTGAGAGGAGTTGCCATGTGAGATTTTAGTGCATAGAAGGAAAGTTTTATGTGGATATGATAAAACTAGGGGTCTTATTATATAAGATATATAGAAAAAAGTTGGTCTATCTTGACGTGGCTTTTTCATCCTCTTTATTTCTATTTTCTACTATAATCTAAGGTTATATTGTATCTACTCTGCATTTTTGGATAACAAGAGTAACTTTTTTTTTTATCTTTCCTAATAAAACCTATCTTAAGTCTTGTAGTTTTCGAAACTCATGTCATTGTCCATTCTACCCCTCAATAACAACAATTATACAATTTTATCTTTATAGCTTTTATTGTCACTTTTTTGTTATACTCGGTCTCTAATTACTTGTCTATTTTTTCTTTTTTAGTTATCCCTAATTACTTGTTCATTTTGACAAATCAAGAAAGAACAATTTCTTTTTACCTATTATACCCTCAATTAACTACTTTAAAAAAGATAGAATTTTTTGAAAATTCTAAGTTTTTAATTCATCTACTTCATAATTAATAGGGGTAAAATGATAAATTCACTATGACAATCATTATTTTTCTTGATAGGTGTGTCAATTCAAAAATGGACAAATAATTATGGACAAAGGAATATTGTATCTACTCTGTCTTTTTGGATAACACGAGTAACTTTTTTTTTATCTTTACTAATAAAACCTATCATAGTCTTGTAGTTTTCGAAACTTATGTCATTGTCTAGTCTACCCCTCAATTAACAACTATACAACAATTTTATCTTTTTAGCTTGAATCTTTTTGCTTTTATTGTCACTTCTTTGTTTGATCTTGACTTGTGTCTTGGATCAAGTGCACCAAGTAAACGAGAACATTATTAAATTACCTATAGTAAAACTAAACTTATGTGAATTTCGTCGAATATGTATGCAACAATGTTTTCGGCATGTTGTATGGGATAAAATCGGGTTTGGTCGGTAGATTTATACGTTTCGACACGTAGAATTATTATCTTAATTATATTTGGATTAGGGTTAGTATCTCAATTCTCGATCCATTAGACAACAACAACATGGTATAAATATATGACATCGGGAGTTTGTCAAATCAGTAATATTATGATGTTTGTATGTGATCGGTGGCTACAGATATTGTTTTCACTAGACCTTCTCCCCTCGATCCTTGTTTATCACCTAGTCGAGGCGAGCTCTCAACAATCTTCGACCTCACACCATTCCAATTGGCCTAATTGCTCCAAAGCCAAATCAATAATATGATTGATTTCATATTCTTCATCTTAGTATAATCAATATTTTTAAAATTTATTCTTATTTTATTGACTAAGTCAAAAAGAAAAGAATTTAATTGATCCTAATTTCACTTATCTTTAACAACCCTCATTTTAAGAAAAATTAATTGTTACTGCAGACACATAATTTCTCCGATAAACACATGTAGATATTTTATTCTCAAGATATATATATATATATATATATAATCTTAAAAGCATGAACTCCTAACTTGAATGTTAAATTACTATAATATCCATAACTTAGGTTTTGACTTTTTTGATGAGTTGTGGCTTTTCCGATAAGTTGTGACTTTTTTTCAAAGGGTTGTGATTTTTCGATGAGTTGTGACTTTTTCAAAGGGTTGTGATTTTTCGATGAGTTGTGACTTTTCCAAAGAGTTGTGACTTTTTCAATAAGTTGTGACTTTTCCAGTTGTGACATTTCCAAAGGGTTGTCACTTCTCAGAAAAGTCATGATTTTTCAGATAAGACACAAAAAATATTTGTTCATACTACCCTTTGTTGACTATAAATAGAGGGGCTTCCTCTCAATTTTCCACCACAATTATTTTAATCTTCTACTCTTCTTCTTCTTGTATTTCAATTTTTTTTGTGTGATTTATTATCGTTGAGTGAGTTCGAAGTTTAGCGGAATATGAGATACCACTATTTTGATGACGTAAGTCGTTCTATCCTAAGAGGGTATATTCCATAACCTCGAATACTTGAGGACAATAATTTTGATGATATAATAATTGTTTTCCCTTCATATATACATTATTAGTATGTAATGTTCCAATATAAGAAGTTAACATGATGTAGTTTAAATTCATTTGTTTTTGTTAACAATTTCTCTTATAATGTAGATATATGCTTCTGAATATCCTTTTTCAAAATTTAGAGAATTGTCACAATTTATTTTTGATGCTCAAGAAAAAAGAATGACTTTATTTATTAATGTTACTTATGTGATTTAGACTCTCAAAAAAATTGCTTCAAAATAGTTATTACTATATAAACATTGCCCTTTTGTTTTACTTATTTACTATTTCATAATATTTTAGTATTTTGGATGAAGAAAAGTTCATATGACTTGTAATAACTCCAATTGAAGTTTGTATTAGTTTAATTTTTATTATTTATTTAATAGTTAATTTTATGAGATAAATATTTTCATTAATGAAAATATATATTTACATTTGGGTGGGTATTTTTATTTAAATTAAAGTATTATAAATGTCACAAATGTATTATCAAGTTAACAAGGTCTTCTAACTTGAAAAAATATTATTTTAAAATGTTTCGAGTTCTTTTTTTGAAAAAAATAATCTCACAACAAATGTGAAAATATGTGAATATAAAATGTAGTTGTTCTCTTTACATGCTCATATGACATCTAAACAATTTGACGTGGAATACACAAGCAAAACACATTTGGTTAGATGACAAGAAAAATACAAAACAAATAATGTCTATAAGGTAATATTAGTGAGATAAGACTAACTACATGATTGAACCTCATCAAAGTGAAATAAATATATACATTATTGCATTTAACTAAATTTTTCATTCACCATCTTCATAGGTTTGCGTGAATAAGATATATATATGACGATTACTATAACATATATTTTGAATTGGTAATCACGTGCAACACACGTGTCAAAAAACTAGTATATATATATATATATATATATATATATATATATATAGAAAGAATATGAGCTTGAAAATAAATATCCACCTCTAAGAATGCAAGTTGATTGAATATGCAAAATATTTAATAAGTGAAAATGACGGGATGAACGAAAGGCGAAAGTTCTAATATTTAACCTTATCTTTGTTTGAAAACATTCCTTTTGTTTACGTAAAAAGAATGATACTGTTACTATTTTAGGAGTCAAAACTAATTTTTTTGATTTATACTATTTTATTTGTATAAATTTATGTCACACTTTTTGCGTCTTTAGATTCAAATCATCTAAATTTTAAAGGCCTATTTCTAAATCTCTTTTGAATCAATGGAAAAAAATACAAACTCATATTCGCGTCCTTTTAATTTATTTATCTTTTATTGATTTTTAGTTTGTGTTTTTTTTAAAAATATTTTCTAATTTGACAATTCTCTAATTTTAACATTTCACATGATATTTCAAAGACAAAAATAAATTAAAAATATTTTAGTATGTGATACATATCCTGAATATAAGATCATAAAACTAAATTTGTATATTTTTAAATTCTATGCCTAGATAAACTAAAGACACATAAATTAAAGGCATAATACATAAACTTCTCATTTAACTTAGTTTTATCTATATTTATTTATTTATTCAACTTTGAGTGTGTATAAGTAGACACTTAAACTTATATATAATTTAACAAGTAGATATATACGTCCTACTTAACGTCTCAATTGGCAATTTGCATTCTACACGACATTTTACGTGGCATCCTACAAGTATTTTATCACATAGAACATGTGTATCTACTTATTTATTTTTATATAAATTTAAATGTCTACTTTTGAACCGTCAAAGCTAAAATACATAAATGTCAAATGAGACAAATAAAATACTTAGTCATCAATTTGGCCTTCACATGTTTTGGTTGAGTCTTCTATTTTTACATCCTTTGAACTTTTTGAAATGTCATCTTCCTTGATAAAATTTGTTGAAGCTTCAACTTTCAAGATTATTTTTGAATTTTTTTCATCTTTTATTTTTAATTTGTTTGTTGATATTTTTTTTCAAAATCAGATTTTATAGAATAAGTAGTGAATAAAGAAAGTAGTTAATTAATGAATGAAGTACTATCTCAATGAAATTAATTACTTGTAGATTACCTAGGTTAGTCAAAGTAAATACATTTTCAAGATTAATTAATTAATCAATCAAGGGTATAATGAATAAAATATGGTAATTTATGCATAAATTTTATAAAATAACATATATTATGATCCAGCTATTTTTAGAAAGGAGTGACTTATAATATGGAACGGAGGGAGTATTTATATATTATGTTTACACTAAAATTGAGAAAATAATGTTTTTGTATAATTTAAAAAAGGAGTAAACTAGAAGGTTTGGGAGTCCTAAGAAAAGGACAAGAGAAGTAAAAAGATGGAAGAGGAGAGTGGGTGGGTGGACATTTCAAAGAAGCAAGCAAAGGGAGTAAAAGGGAAATTCACTAGTACAATTTGCCAATAATGTTTTTTTTTTTTTGGTTTTGTGTTTTCACACGTATTCGATATTTGATATTCATATTGCAACTGATTATTCTTAATTCATATCATATAAAACCACATTTAAACGAAAACACTTCCTACCAAATATCTTTTTTATATCTAAAGCTTGAACTCACAAATTCTAATTAAAAAAAAAATAGTCTCATCCGCTCCGCCACATCCTCGGATAATATTTGTGAAGAATGTTAATCATTTTTGGGTCGTAGTATTTGGTTGAATTAACATAATAAATAAAGAAAAAGACAAAAGAATAATAATTGAACAACCCCAATCCATAACTCTATAATAGGCCAAGGGCGGAGAAATCTAGGCCACGCGAAACGAGTGGCTTAAACTTGTTCCTCCAGCTGTTAAAGACTTTGGCTCCATAACTCTAATATGTAATGGGACCAACTCCACATCATTGACATGTTCAGTGTACACATATCATAATCCTTTTGTGGGTCTCCACACCATCTCACTTCATCAAATCATTGCCATCCACGTGTAACAAAAATTTAAGTATTTTTTTTATTATATAAAAAAATTTCTTTTATTAAACGAAAAGAGTATATCTGAATCATTGATAGCTACTATTGGAGCCGAAAAATTAATAGCAAGAACCAAATAAAACCCAATGGGTAAATTTAATATATGAGGTTTTCACTTGAATGGAGTATTGAAGTTTGTGACCCATAACACATTTTTAGAGTAATTTCCTTGGATAGTCACCCATGTTTGGGAAATTACCTAGGAATATCACTTATGTTTATTTTAAGACCACAATATCACTTAACTTTACCTCTTTTCCTCAAAATATACTTGACACAAAAAAAATATTATCTCTCTCCTAATAGGATGCAATGTCATATTATTCCTTTTTTATTATTAACACTTTTTTAATTTCTTTTTTATTATTAATTTTTTTTATTATTAACATTTTTTAAAATTCTTTAAAAACATTATATCCTTTGTAGTTTGACAATATTGTTACCTTATTAATATAATGAATTATAATATCAACAAAAAGGGAGTCCGAAGCTAAAAGGGTCATTTTTTTCCTTCAAAAAACAAAAAGGGCACATCAAAAGAAAAATTAACCAAAAGGGCAAACTCCTTCCTGACGGATCGATTTTCTTCTGACAAAAATTGACGCCGTTTCGTTAAAAGAAATAAAAATCGCTGCATTTGGCAGCGATTTTCTCAAAAAAAAATAATCATTATTTCTTTAAAATCGCTTCTATAACAGCGTTTTTATAAGAAAAAAAATTAAAAGTGAAATCGCTGCTATAGCAGCGATTTTTTGTTTAGGAATTAAAAAAAAACCATAAAGAATAAGTTTTAAATTACATAAATTTCCGGCGGCAACCATTTAAAAAAAAAAAACAAGTTTTTTAAAGAAAAAATCGCTGCTTCAACAGTGATTTTCAGTTTTAATTTTTTAAAAAAATTTTCATTTAAATCGCTGAAAGGGTAAAGATTTAAAAAAAAAAAAAGCTTTTTATGAAAATCGCTGGCTTCAGTTTTAATTTTTTTTTTTAATTTTAAGTAAATTCTCTGCAATGGTAGAATTTTTTATTTTTTTTAAAAATAATTTCTTAAGCAAAATCGCTGCTATATAGCAGCGATTTTGCTTTTAATTTTTTTAATATAAAAATGATGTTATAGCAGCGATTTTAAAGAAAAAATATTTTTTTGAGAAAATCGACAGCGATTTTTATTTCTTTAAGCGGAGCGGCGTCAATTTTTGTCAGAACAAAATCGCTCCGTTAGGAGCGATTTTTCCCTTTTGGTTAATTTTTTTTTTATGTCCCGTTTTTGTTTTTTTAAAGAAAAAAAGTTGCACTTTTGGCTCCAGACTCAACAAAAAGGTGCCATTGTCCATTAGTGCCCATATAAAAACATTATCTCGCTTGAAAAATCGGAGGAAGCCACATATTTTCTTGAAGAATCAGAGGAGCTCATATTTGGATTTGCCGCCTAATCCCCTAGAACTAGGGTAGAAAATTTTGGGCTATGTAATTTTTTTTTACTAGGTAATATGGGTTGTCTAAATTTTTTTTAAAAAAATGTTAATAATGAAAAAGGAATAATGTGACATGGCATCCTATTAGGAGAGAGATAGTGTTTTTATTGTGTAAGTATATTTTGAAGAAAAGAGGTAAAGTTGGGTGATATTGTGGTTCTAAAACAAACATAAGTGATATTCCAAGGTAATTTCCCAATCATGGGTGACTATCCAGGGAAATTACTCCACATTTTTATTAGTTAATGATATTCTCAACACGCCCCATTACATGCTGGTCTAACGAGCGAAGTACGTGAAATATTTTTTTTTAATTTGAGTGGCAGTGAGATTTGATCCAGGTGCTCTACCTATTCTGATATTATATTGAAGCATATAATTATATCATCTAAAAATTTAAGTTATTAGAGAAAACACATTTTTATTAGTTAATGATATTCTTTTAACCGAGAGACTTGTATTTGAACTTGGAAGAGAAAATGGTCAAAAGCCCCTCTAACCTATAGCCGGATTCCCAACTACACACTCATACTTTACGGGGGTCCTATTACCCCCCTGAACATTTTTTTTTACTAATTTTCTCACCCTTATTTGCTGACGTGTCCACATAAACCAGATATAATTAAATGTTTGTTTACACGCGCTGCCACATAATGACTGGACCCCAGAACCCACGAATTTCCTTTAATCTTTTCATTTTCCTCTTTCTTTCTCTAAACCCTAACCTTTTTTCGATCTGACCAAATTCACCTCCATTCTCTTCGATCTGAGATTTCGTTCCAATCGAAGTTTGCTGGGAAGGTTGGGGAAGGTTCGTTTAGCTTTTTTCGTTTGTTGGGTCGAAGTTTTCTCTAAGTAAAGGTTAGTTCTTTTAGTTCTTTACTAGCGATTTTGAACGATATTGATTATTGTGTTTGATTAAGGTTATGAAATTGACAAAAAAATGAAGAGCAATAACTGGGTTTTGGTATAATAGCATTCCATTGAAGAAATTTTTTTAACCATAACTATGAAATCAGAGAAATTACAAGCCCTAAAGCTTCAAGCTTTTTCGAAATTGAAACTACAGTTGAATACTTTGACAAGTAAATTCAAGTTTTAAGCTGATTTGGGAGAGAAGGAAGGAATATACCGTTGGAGATTTGTCAACTATTAGAAGAATTGAGAAAAAAAGGAAGAAAAAGAGAGTTTGATTTTGGGAGAGATGAGATTATACCATTGGAGATTTAATATAGCTGATTTGGACTCACATGTGTAGTTTTCTTCAGCTTTTAACGTTTTATTTTCTGTTCTTACACGCCTAAGGGAGTTGGTCTCACCTTCTTGGACATGTCAGCAAATAAGGGTGAGAAAATTAGTAAAAAAGAATGTTCAGGGGGGTAATAGGACCCCCGTAAAGTATGAGTGTGTAGTTGGGAATCCGGCTATAGGTTGGGGGGGCTTTTGGTCATTTTCTCAACTTGAAAAACAAAGAATGAATTAATCCACTTGGATAACTGGATCACTAGAAAATCGAGAAGTGTCTGCTTCACCAAGAAATGTAATTGTTTTGTCAGTTTTACGTACTTTCCTTTTTTCGATATTTTAGACGTAATTACTGATGTCATGAAGAAAACATGGTCCCTCTTTGGATAAAAAATTCAGAATATCCAACATCTAATCCTAATTTAATATTCTGATATTGTAGATTCGATCTCTTTTTTTCTTCTTGATTCGGTTTTCAATATTTATATTGGATTCTAACTAAATTTGAATTTGTATGATAAAATCTCACATTAAAGGATAAAATATTTTCTAATAAAAATGACTTCATACCCAAAGTAACTTAAATTTCAGATTTCTAATTAGAAATAAAAGAATACTTAACATTTATCACAATTTTGTTGATAGTTTTATGTAATGACCCACCACTTTGTCATCCCACTTAGGCATAAAATTAAAGCATAAGTAAGCTAGCCTAAGAAGGAAGAATCTAGAGTCTTGAAGAGGTTTGTGGAAAGCTCAAGAATATTCAAGATAAGTTCTTGGAAGACTTCAGAATTCTCTAGGCTAGCAGAAAATTCTAGAAGAGAGACTAAATTATAAATATGTAGGGACTTGTACAATCATTTTTATTTACATTTTAGCCCTAGGAGAGTAGTATAAATAGAGGGACTCTCATTTGCAAACCAACCAAGCAATACAAAAAGCCTTCTTAAAAATCGATCTTGTGTCTTTCTTTCATTCTCTTAGTGGTGTAAGTTTGAAAAAGCTTACTTGAGCTTACAAGATCGTGAAAGATCATGAGTAAGTTGTCAAGTGCCGCTTGGAGCGTTAGTTGAAGTCTAAGTCTATAATACCAAAGGTTGAAACTAAGGGAATGACAAATGAGAGAGACATCAACGCTGCTAGCACCACCAACATCAGGTTGGATAGTGGAAAGAAGCACCGAAAGGGAGGGAAGCACTGTAAGAGTAATGAGGAATTGCTGCTCAACCCTACACGAAACGAACCTTTGACATCTCACACACTTTCGACCACTGAAGCGAGTGACAAAGAACGTGGTGACGAGCCCATTGACGTCACCCTCGAAGAAGAGTGAATCGCGAGAATTGACACGGCGAGGCATGTTGTGAAGACCTTAGTCAAGCGCTTGAACAAAGTCTATAACAAGTTCAAAACTTTCGAGTACTTCACCCTTGAAGAAAATGAAAATATTCGTAAAGAGTCAAAGGCGCGTAGGCATGCAGAGTATGAGATGAAGAAAATTATCACTTCCTTAGAGTGTCGGCTCTTAGAGGCGTTAAGCACAATTGAAACCAAGAAGGCAAATATGGAAATGCTCAAGGAAGGAATAGAAGCTGGAGGATCTGCAACTCCCAAGGGAGATAGGGAGGCCAAGATTGAGGCTCTCAAGCCACTAATGTTCAAAGGCGTCCGTGACGCGCAAGAGGTGGAGAATTTTCTGTGGCATTTGGAGAATTACTTCAAGTGTAACATGGTGAAGAGTGATGAGAGCAAGATCAACAATGTGGTGTTGTACCTCTCGGAGATGACCATGCTGTGGTGAAGGCGAAAGGAGACATAAATAGAGAAGGGGCTTTGCACCATTAACACTTGGGAGAGATTCTGAGGGGAGTTCAAGAAGGCTTTTCCCCCTAACAATGTCATCTATGAGGCCAAGCGCAAGCTTAGTGAGTTGAAGCAGACGTGTAACACCTCGTTGTTTGAAAGAACTAGAAAGACTTAGAATTGGAAAGAAACCATTTTTGGAAATAATCAAATTTGGAAAGTTTGACAAAGTTAAGCCAAGTATGAGTTTTGGGTCTAATTCAAACGACCATAACTACTAGCTCAGGATGAGTTAGGTGTGCTATCAGATACCGTAGGAAATATCTTTGAATTATCTTTCCAATGCCACCGAGTTTGCTCAGTTTTGAGTTTGTATGAGGGAGATATGTCCAATCGAAGTTGGGCTGTCTAGATAAGGAAAGTCAAAACCAGATTTTAGAAGGGTATTATGGTCTTTTCACTACCCAATTAATTAAATTCGTTTTTCGTAATTAAGTTGGGGACAAAACTGATTGGATTCAATTTACACTTCATAAAAATAAGTTAGGGTTTTGAGAGAAGAGAAAAGAAGAGGAGAAAAGAGGAGAGGATCAAGGCGTTCGCGAGGTTCTTGAGTTTTGTCACGGATTTTCACCATGGGTTTGATCCCTAAGAGGTATGTAAGCTTTCATAGTGTTGGTTTTGTTCACCCACACTCCAATCATGTTATTTTTAGCGAAACTTCATTCTTGAAGTTGAAAGATTAGAGTTCTTGATGAGTTCTTGAGAAGTGTTCTTGAAGTTCATCCTAAATCTTGTTGTGTTGGGGTTTTGATGATTTATTGAGATGGAAGTGAGTGTTTTGAGGGCTGTATTGAGTAGATTAGAGTGTACTTATGTTAATTAATCGAATCCATGTGATTGGGAAAAAAACGTTTGATTCTAGGCTAGTTAGGGTGAGAAAACGAGCAAAGAAATTCATCGGGTTTTCTGGGTTGGGGCCTGGCGCATCGCGCCAGCTAGTGCGCCCCAAATTATGTTCTGACGTTTAGGGGCTGATACCCTGCGCCACTCAGTGCGCCAGGGTCGCCTGCCCCGTCCAGTTTGTAATCGGTTTCTCCGTTTGAGTTCTTTTAAAGTGTACCTTCACAATTAAACAATCTTAGCTACTTCTAAACACCTAGAAATAATTCATAACATGATCATAACCTTGAATTCATAATGCAAATTCAAGGTAGAGTTAAGAGTTAAGTTTTTGAGAATTCTTTCGAACATTCTAAGAAAGTCCCTTTGTAGAGTCTTCTACAACTTCTAGTAACTTGTTTCAAGACTCGAGCAAGTGAGTATGAGAATGAGGAGAATGTATTCATGAGTCTACTTTATCATCATGATATCCTTCATATCATGAACCATAACTCATGAATTCATAATTCACATTCAAGAGACAGTTATGAGTAGAGTTCAAGAAAGTCTTTGAGTTCAATTGTGAATCCTTTGAGATCAATATCAATTTGAGCCAAGTTTTGAGGAAGTAAGTATGAGAATGAGAAGAGTAGTATACACGAATTCCATTTTGTCATGTAGACCTTCGAGTCGAGTCGTTCATGCCCATATATTTCGCATGAACTTCATAAATTGATCATATTTGAGAGGAGTAGTATCTCTAAGTTTTAAGTATTGAGTGTTGAGTTCCTAACTCATTTGAGATTATATTCCTAATCATGGTACTATTACATTTTACCCATGAAGTCCTTGAGTTGTGTTAAGTCAAGCAATCTTGAAATGAGAAGTATCTTTGAGTCCTTGAGTTGAGTTGTTCATGCTCATAATTCCGCATGAACCTTATGAGTTGAGCATTCTTGAAATGAGTAGTATCATTGAAGTTCTTGAGTTTTGAGTTGTTGAGTTCCGAGTATCTAGTTCTTTGTACGGTTATTGAAAACCTTGAATTGAGTCATTCACGTCCATCATTCGACATGAACCCTATTTTGAGAAGTCTTTTACAACTTTTTCTAAATTTGTTTTGAGACTTGAGCACTTGAGTTGAGAAAGAGTAGAGCCGAGTTTTTTTAAAAAAATGATATATGGGAACTAAGTATTTCCAAGAATAAATGTTTTAACATTTAAAAGAGGAGGTGATGTGAGGCTAAAATACATATTTTTAATCATTATTTGTCTCACATTTATTATTTATATTTATTTTTTTGAGCTTGAATTTTATGAATTGTGCTAAATTGTTTATTTTATTTGTAGGATTAAATTGGTGGAAAAATGAAGAAGTTTGAAGCTAAAATGAATTAAAGATGAAAGGTTGAAGAAGGAAATCAAACAGGCAGCTTAATAGATTAAAAGTTATAAAATAATACATAAGTTATATTGCAATTACAATTGCAATTCTGCTGCCAGGCGTAAGAATCTGAAGATAGGCACAAATTCTTTGAGGCGGTAGTACTGTTCACGGAATGCTCACGCGGCGGAAAAAAAAAAGAATCCAATTCCTTTTGATTTTGGATTCCTAATTTAATTTAGACTCAATTATTTTATTTAGGATTTTCTTTATTTATAAATAGTCCATAGAAATAATTATTTTGAGGAAGAGCATTCATAGGGGATACTTTTTAGGATTCTTTTCTTCTTCTTATTTGGGTTGGAGATTATTACTTTTGTTCTAGTTCTTGACTTGGGAGATTAACTTGCAACTTTAGCAATTCTTAATTTCCTAAGTTCGTTTTGAAGATTTTGGTGTTGCAATTCAAGTTGAATTTCTAGGTTTATTATTCTTCTTACGTAAGTTCATAATTCTTTCATCTAAAACAATGAATTATGTTCATATGATTATGGGTAACTAAACCCCACAACCCTGGTTGTGGAAACCATGAGCGATTAACAAAGTATGAATAGTAAATAACGAACTCGCCTTGTTGGTACTTGCCGGACCAATGAGGTAATCAACAAGAAAAAAATTATCAACATAGATTTAGTGTGATACTATCTAATAGGCTAGTGTCGATTGGTGCGAAGTAATAACTAAGACAAACATCGATTATGATGTCTAATATGAGGTAAAGGTAAGGGTTAGTAAATTATACACACGTAGCTGGACCAAGGTG
>JAJOOF010010115.1:0-11126 GCA_029582545.1 Solanum lignicaule | reverse complement strand
AAATAATGAAATTTGATAAATAACAAAATACTTATTATATGACATATATGCTATGGTTTACTTTTAACATAAGAAAAGGTTGCCATTAGCTATTATTGCACTTAATTTTATTATTCTTTAAATTAAAAGAAAGCATATATATTGCCAAATGTTATGTTTTCAAAGAAATTTAGCTATGACCAAGTAAAATCTCCTTAACATAAGCTTGGAGATTCATATTGGATGAACCATTTTCCTTTGTAGCTTCCTTAGCCAAATCTTTCCATTTTTTGGCATTCTTTCTATATTCCTCCCCTTTCATCACAACATATATGCATCTCCCCAAGTCATCCTTTTCAACAATACCTTCATCATTGACACTAACTCGGACTCCGATTTTTCAAACATCTTGAATGAGTTTAGCATTACAAAGTTGATCATTCCAAAGTGGACATGCCACAATAGGCACGCCAGAAACTAAGCTTTCTAGATTTGAATTCCATCCACAGTGAGTCAAGAAACAACCCAGAGATGAATGATGTAAGACTTCCACTTGTGAGCACCAAGTCACTATTTTTCCTTGCTTTTCTAATTCTTCTTTGCACCTCAAATTTTCCTCCGATTTCCCCCCGTTTTTGCCTTTCCTAACCACCCACAAAAATGGCCTTCCACTTTTTAATAATCCTTGAGCTATTTCCTCCATTAGTTGATTTGGTATCTCAGCGTAGATACCAAATGCTATGTAAATAACCGACTCGTTAGGCTTTTCATCCAATCAATCCATGTAATTTTTTAAATTTGATTGTAAATCGGTTCCAAAAGAAGTATCAGAACGATCATTCCCTCAAGAAAAGCTGAAGGAATGCAAGGACCAACTCCCACCATGGTCACACTATCCATCAAAACCCTAAGAGCATCAAATTCTAAAGCATCAAGAGTATTCACTAATACTCTTGGATTTTCTTCGCTATTCAATAGTTGAATGTGTTCTTTGATAGATAGAGTTGCCCAATCGTAATACTTCACATTAGTGAAAACAAAGGAAAGAAAATCGCGAGTATTAAGAGCTAAAGGCAACCTCGGAAGCTCTAGCGATTGATGTTAAGGACAATTCTTGAAAGAATTTGCATAGTCAATAAAGTAATAATAATAATAGATATTCAATATTGACTGGTTGAATCCAAAAAAGTGTTGATGGGACATTAATGCTCTTGGCCACTGACCCGGCCCAAGCCATAAGGGTAGTGTAGATAATATGTGTGAAAGCAGAATTCTTTTTTGTATGCTCTGATACCATATTAATCACGAACTCAGAACCATAAATCTTCACCGAATTATAAAATAAGTGGTACTCATCAAATGATTCCTTATAATTACCATCGTAACCATCAGAAAAGGGAGCAAAGCTTAATCCTCTTATAGTTGGGAGATTAGAGATGCGATTGAAACCTGATAGACTAGTACAATAGGTAACTTGTACTCCTAAATTGACCAATCTCTTGGCAAAATGAAGGCATGGATTTATGTGACCTAGCATTGGAAATGACACAAGAAGAACATGACAATCATTCTTCTTGAAGTTTTCCATTGCTATTGTGTTATATTATTTAGGCAAATTGAAAGGGCAAGTTGTATTCCTATATTGCCTTAGGTTTTAGAGTTTATATAATGAAGATGATTATGGACATGATGATCAAATGACATTTGTAGAGATAAATTAATGTGTTCTTATTCACTTAATTTATACTTTTTAAGGAGATATATTTACCACCAACTCATAAGAGATAGTGACTCATTTGTTGTAGATTATTATATATATATACAACATCAAGTTGTGAAGAAATTAATATGCCAAAACAAAAAAGTTGCATGTTTATTATATTTTAATATTTTTAAAAAAGAATGATTGTTTCAAGTGCTTAAATTTGGAATCTTTTCACATAATACCAGATCACTCATTCTAATTGGTTCTATTGCCCGTTTGTCAATACATGTAAATATTAATTGAGGAAAAAAAGAGCAAAAGCGAGGGACACAAATAAAAAATTATTCTGCGCTCATTTGGTTGGGAACAAATTATCTCGAAATTAATTATTTTAGAGTTGTTATTCCATCCTTTATGTGGTATAAAATAATATTACAATCTCAGAATAAGTTATCCAATGATTTATCTAAACCAAACATGAGATAAATTCATCCTAATTTAATCACGAAATTATTTATTCTTTATCCCTCCTACCAGACGAAGTCAAAAAGTATTTGGAATTTAAAAGGCTAAGAATAATGTGTTGGAGCCTACAAAATAGTAAGGAATAACTAGGACTCAATATCTTTAGGTGATATAGATTATAAAATAGTCAAACTCTAATATAGGTATCAGACATCGGGTGAGAAACCAAAAAAAAATAAAAAATCATTTTGAGCATTTGTGGTTGAAATTAGGTTTCGAACTTTCAACAAGTTGGCATAATATTTTGAAATTTGTCACTTTCTGTGTCCTAATTTAGATGACTCACTTTTCTTTTTTAAACAATCTAAAAAAGAATGGCATATTTGTACATCTAGTAACAATTTAACTTTTAAATGTTTATATTTACCCTTAATGAAATTTATTGTTACCCAAACATCTTTGAATTGTTTTATAACACAAGTTTTAAAAATCTTTCTTTCTTTCTTTCTTAAACTCCTTCAAATTATATCATATAAATTAAGACGAAAAAGAGAACAAAATATTTGGAAATAATAAAATGAGTGTTAAACTATATCTCCCGTATTCATTCATTTATTATGAGTGGTTATACATAAAAGATGGCTACAAATGTAATTACAAGTGGCTAAAATAGAAATATATGTTTTAATGAAAAAAATTGTAAGTTGGGCTCCGGGTCCTTTTTGAGTGACTGGGCCTTCTTCTATGAATTATTAATGGGCTGCAAACATTTTCGAATTTCACGGGATAGTCTATTTCGACACTGATATTTAACTTGTATCCACCTTTAGATATGCGGTGTCTGAAATTGGATTTGACAAAAATAATTATCTGATAAAACGTATGAAGTTTATATATGAGTGAAGTTCAGAAAAAATTGATTGGACTTTAGCCTAAACTCCAGCTATATATGCATGAAGTTTTGTCATTTTTGCTGAACTTCAGCCATATAAAATGTCAAGTAGATGTGTTCACGGAAAACCCGAATTAAATCAAATCAAAAAACAATTCGACATTTTTTTATTTGATTCAATTTGGTTTTGATTTTAAAATTTAACTAATCCCTCCACCTAGGGGTGTTCACGGGTTGGTTTGGGTCGGTTATTGGTCAAAATCAAAACTAAACCAATTTAATCGGTTTTAAAATTATCAAAACCAAACCAAACCAAATATAATGTACATTTATCCGTTTGGTTGTATTCGGTTTTGGTTTGGTTTGGTTTGGTTATTCGGTTATTAACCATACATAAAAATAAAAGAAACAATTCATTCAAAACGTGAAAAATGTGACAACAATCCATTCAAACGAAAATATAGTTAGAATGACTGCCATTACAGAACTTTCGATCATTGAATTTACTGAATAAAACTTCAAATATTTTGGCATTAGAAGGAAGAGACAATGACATTTTCAGTCCCACAAAGAATTTCGATAGACACTCATATACATGAAACCAACCAATAAGAAAAATGTTCTCACCTTGGACATATTTTTTTTCATAAGTAAATTATAAATAAATTTTGATGAAACATATATAAAATCTTTAAAATTGTTTATGAATATAAATATTATGTATGTATAACAAGAAAATTTATGTATATAACTTGTTGGTTCGGTTCGGCTTTTTTCGAACAAAACCATAACCAAACCAATTACTATCGGTTCTTAACAATCTAAAACCAAACCAAATCAAAATCCAAATTAAATCGGTTTGGTTCGATTTTTCGGTTTGGATCGGTTTTTATCCAATGAACACCCCTACGGCTCCACCTAAGCGTTGCCAACTAAAATTTTCACTTCAAAAAACTAGACTTTTAGCAACGACAAATATCGCCACAAAATTTCATTATATCGCCAGTAAAGGTTTTCATTGATTTTTAGCTGCGGCTAAAGGTTGCAATAGCCGCCACTAATTTTTAGTGACAACTAAAAATCGCCACTAAAACCTAATTTTTGCAACAAAAAATGTGATAATTAATTCTCGTTTACGATCTAATTTTCTAAAATCAACACACATATACTATCAATATTAAAAACATCTAATATTATTACGAAAAACACCAAAATTATTTTATCTTTACCTAATTTAATAATCATATTTTATTTCTTACCATATATTTTTGTAATAGCTTACCTTTGTATCATACTCTTCTTAGAAGTTCGTCCTTCGAATTATTGATGTATGAAAACATTATATAACAACAAAAAATAATATAATTTATTTAAACATTATTCTCATTAAAACAATAAAAATATAATATAATATAAAATAATATAAATTATATATTATAAAATTATACGTAACAACCCTTCAAATAAAGTGAAAATGAGTAAAGGGGAATCTAAAATCCCTTGTCTCCACCGTTGCAGCCAAGTGCTTTTTTCTATTTTACATGATAAGTCATGTAGTAACTATTAAGCAAAAATGTTGGAATATTTTTAGCATCTTCTGAAAGCCTGCTGCAGTTACATGCAATTTAGTATTATTTTTTTCAATTTTTTTATTCGGGACTTGATACTTATATTTGAGTCTAATTATTTTAAATTCGCGCTGCGTAGAGCTTCATTTGAGGTAAAACGCTCCCACTAAGGATTTTTTTATACCTCAAGCTCAAACCTGAAATTTCTGATTATGGGAGGAGCAGTTTCGTCTACTGTACAATATCCTCTGGTGCTACAATAAAATTTTTTTTACAAAAAAGCTACTAATAAAGAGACAACATTCAAAAATACTGCTCAAAATACTGTATTCTTTTGTAAAGGCTTTTACAGATATATTGAAAACACGTTTGAATTTGGTATAACTTATTAGTTTCGTCTTTGAATTATTGGTAGCCTTATAAATATTCACGTACTTAACTAACTAAATTTAAATATACCTCCAATTTGCTATGTGACATAAAATATGACACGTTAATTGCTTAACTATACACATCAACACAAATCGAAACACATCTTATAAGATTTTACTATCTATTGAAGCTAATGCATATAATTGGATCGGTGGTAACATAGTTTAAGTGATTTAATTTACTTAATCATCTATGTAACAAACGTTTGAAACTCAAGTGGATACAATATTTATCATATGTTCAGATGATCAATCGAAATATATCTTAATTCAAATATTTTTATTTTTATTTAAAGTGTGCAATTGTATTGGATTTTTGCATCATACCCCATAGCCCACAGATTAAAAAATATAAGTATTTCATATCTTTAGTCAACTGTCGTGTCCTTGTATGGCAAAGAGATAGCAAAGAATAAAGAAAAAATGACAAAGAATTCAAGTGGGGATTGGACAATTCCACAACCAAAGGCTGATATTACATGTGATAATAAGGTGAAAAATAAAATAAAGTTGTGTTTGTACTTCAATAATTTGACTTCAAATTGTCACTACTGTCATTCACACTGAAAATAAATAGAGTCAGCATTACTGTTTTCTCAATTAGGAAAAATCAGAGTTTCTTTGTGGTGGGGCCCCTTCTTTTCACTTTTTTTTAAAAATAAGATGAAATCGAGACTATTTTATTGAACATATGTTATGTCTCACAATTTTTGATAAAATGATGTTCAGACTATTTTGTGTTCATCTCGACTATTTTGTTAAGTACTACTTATCAGTATAGGCATGGAGGAGCTAGAGGGGGGAGGGGGCTTTGGAACCTCCTTCAAAAAAGATTATACATATAAATATATCATAAATGATGAATCTCTACCGTAAAATTTTTGTCTATGCTATTAAGTAATGTACTAAATAGCTCTTTTACTTAGACAAATAAAAAAGAATTTGCTAATTCTTTATGTTTCTTCTAAAATTTGAATGCTCATTTTTTTTTATAATTTTCATTCATTTCATTGATCGTTATAGAAATTTGGAAGTCCTTAAAATTAACATTTTATTTTTGTTATGCAGCAACGGTTAGTAAGAAGAGTATTTTATGTTATATGACTAGTTGAAGGTTATTTTTTAACTAGTTGATTAACGATAAAGATATTTTTGAGTTTTTTTAATTTTTGTTTTTCAATCGGTGTTCGATATCCATCTTAGAACCCTACTAAATCTAAATTTGTGCCGAAAAGTCCCATATAAGGAGTAAAACACTCTGTAGCAAAGACGACTTCGTACCCGAACAAGTCGAATCAAGACCTTTAATTAAGGAAGAAGAAGTACTTCACTCTCCACTATATTCCTTGTCGTTCATTTTAGAGTATAAAAAATATAATAGGATAAAGTTACCTATTTTAAATAGTTCACTGTATTTGGCCCTTGACCCTTCTAAGATAGGTGTTGGGGGTCCCTTTAAAGCTCCATTTTTGTCTTTATAGAAAACCATAGCTAGAGCTATATTGATATATAGAGTTAGACACTTCCAAATTCTTCCCAACACACTTGGTATGAAAGAGGGTCTATAGAAATTGTGTTTCATTTTTCATGTTGTGAAAATTTGGGACAAGATTGGGTGATGGCTTCAACCATTAATATCTACTCAAATGGACTAATCATTGTGATGCTCATCTATTCTTTCACATTCCTTGCTTCTATATCAGGTAAAACAATCTTTATCTTCTTATCACTCTCTCTTTTAAACTTTTTTTCTCTTTTTTTCCATTCATTGAATTTGAAAAAGGGTATATTGATTCTTTAATCTTTCTTTTTATCTACTAGCTTACTCATGAAAGGTACTAATTGGAAAGTTCAATCTAAAATATCTGTTCTTTAAGTTTTACTCCTTAACTATCTAGTAAGTTTCACATTTATTCCCTTTTTCTATCTGAACTATCACTATCTGTGTATTAAAATCACACTTAAGTAATAGTTCAAATAGGAAACGTGAACAATTGATAATTAGACTAATTAGCTTTGAGGTGTGTTTTAATACATAGATAAAGATAGTTCAGTAGAGAAAAGACACATGTAATATTTGAGATGTGAAGCTCGCGAAAAATGATAGGTTTTGACCATCAACACTATTAATTAATATTAAATAGTTTGTTACTATATGTTGTTGCTTTCCACTTGAACTACTATTTATAATGTTAAATTTTTTTTAAAACTATACTTTACATATATACAAAATGAATCTCAGTGCAACAACATGATAGTGGGAGTAGTGACTCTGCCTTTGTGACTAACTTAAAATCCTAGATCCGTCTTTGCAGTTTAAAAATGATTTAATTTAGAAGAAGTTTCATTACAACATTATGTATCTATGGCTAAATAAGAAGCATATGTTAGTCCTAACGCGTGATGACTTGTACACGAGACATAAAGATCAAATATAATATGTTTCTTTCAATTCCTTGTGAGCCACTTATTTCTCCGGGGAAAAAAGAGAGATTGAAATTGAAATTGTTGTGTATGTTATAGGAAGAAGTGAAGAAAGGAAACAAATGAGAATGGTGATGTTGGGATCAAGTCCACCAAAGTGTGTTAATAGATGCAAAGGATGCAGACCTTGCATTGCTACACTTGTTATTCCTCCACATACAAACAAAGGTTTAAAAACAATAACATCTAGAGAAGATGAAGGCTATTATCTCCTTTCATGGAAATGCAAATGTGGAACTAAGTATTTTCATCCTTGAAATATGTTGATCTTCTAATACAATATTCTTTTCTAACTTAAGAGTAGGAAAGTAATTAAACTAGTGAACAATATCTTGGTTTGTTAATGCATTTTATGCACAACTTTGAGTTAGTTAATTAGTTGACATGTATATATTTCTTGAGAGATAATGATGCAAAAAACACTTTGCGAGTTTCTTACCTGTTCATTCTTTCTATTTGAACTATAAATAACTATTTATCAAAACACATCTCAACTATCGGTGATAGTTCAAATAGGAAAAGGGAGCAACTGATAGTTCAAGTGTATTTTCAACTATCGGTGATAGTTCAATTAGGAAAAGGAAACGATTGATAGTTCAAGTGTATTTTCAACTATTGGGGATAATTCAAGTAAGAAAGGGGAACAACTGATAGTTCAGGTGTATTTTCAACTATTGGGGATAATTCAAGTAGGAAATTCAGATGTGTTTTGATAAATAGTTAATGACAATTCAGAAAGGAAAAGTGAACACCTAATAGTTCGGGTGTATTTTCAACTATTGATGATATTTCAAGTAGGATAAAGGAACAACTGATAGTTTATGTAGAAAACTCGCAACTTCAGATATGTTTTTGATGATTAACTCTTTCTTTGATTATTATTTTCACTCTACCTAGAGGAGAAGGTAAACTTGTAAACTATTTTCTGGTGCTAGCTTGCTCTGGATGTGTGCCTAGTTGTTTCTTTCACTTTATTTCATTAATATCACTCAGATTTAACAAACACTAGTCAACAATGGAGAAACCAATGGCCAATTATATATACACACACAGTTGAACTAACTTCTAAAAGAATATATACATATATACTCAATATAATTCCACTCGTGGGATCCAAGATTTCACACTCCTATTTGGTCGGAGGATTATAGGCGTGTGAAATCTCATGTTGGAAATTCAAAGAAATGAATGTTGTATTTGATTGGCAGATTTCTAGGGCTGGGCATAAATACCGAAAAACTGAAATATCGAACCGAAGTATTTCGGTATTTCGATTTATGGTTCGATATTCGATATATGTTTTTGTATTTTTCGGTATTTCGGTATGTAATTTTTGTATTATTCGATATTTCGATTTACCAAAATATATTATATTATAATATATAAATATATTATATTAATTATTAATATTAAATAATAAATATTATAATTTAAATATAAAAGAAAATTAGGTCAAAGAAAAAGTACACAAGTCTTTTCAAACTTTTTGTCAATTTCAAAATTTTCTAACTTTCTTTACACAGGAGCCGTAGCCCGTCACTTTAGTCTTCAAGCGTCACTCGTCGGTTTCCCACTTTCCTTCATTCCTTGTTTCGGATTTCTTTACATAGTAGCTGCAGCACTTTCCACTTCCAGACTCTGACGACCGCGTCGACCAGCAGCACGCAGCAGCCGACCATATAGCACGCAACAACCGACCACTTTCCACTTTACTCAACTGACCGGCGACCAGCAGCGAAAATTCAAACAAAAAAATAAAAAAAATTGCAAAATTTTAAATTTTAAAAAGCCCACTAAGCAGGCCCATAACAAAAAAACCGAACTAACAAAACCGAACCGAAATAACATAAACTGAAATAATAAAAACTGAACCGAACCGAATATTTCGGTTCGATGTTCGGTACACGTTGTACAAGAATCGAAAACCGAAAAAAATGAAATCAAACCGAATTACCGAATGCCCAGCCCTTGAGATTTCCGAACAATTGGCCCTCGAAGACAGCAGTGATACTATTGGAAAGGACGGTTTCAATATTTCCCATATGCAATTCTTTGTGTAGACACTGTGGATGGAATAGGAACTTATTTGTACAAAATGCAGAACACTAAAATTGTGCATTTTCTTCGTACTTCTAAATTACACATCGAGGGAGTTGGTCAGATAGTAAAACAGACATACTATCAATTTTTGTGCAAATCAGAACTCCTTGTAAAACTACAAAGAAAAAAATTATCCATGGATTGTTCTGAGCTTCACGCAATTAATTCGAGAAACTAAATTGTAAGCTCTAGCAAAATTTAACAAAAGGAGTAGGCAGAGGTTATGGTATTCTAAGGTAGAGAGGCTGTGGGAAGGATAGTGTGTATGCAGATCGTATCCCTACCTTAGGAGATATAGATGTAGTTTCTAATAGATCCTCGGTTTAAGAAGAAGATTTTCAGGCTACAGGACAAGGAAAAACGAAAAATGTTATTGATTCCAGTACAATAATATTTTGTGTACTAATGTTTAGAACTTCGACGTTTGATGTGTTACATATCAACTATCAAGATAGATGGATATTGCACACAAGCTGTTGTGTGATCTACTGATCAATGAAGTGTTGATAAAATATCTTTATTATCTTAAAAGCATAAGAATAATATTTGAAATTATTTATTACATATTACTACCTTAATTACTTTAGCTTACTAATATTATGTATTAACGTTTTTAATTGTGTAGCAACCGTTTGTTTTCTTATTATGGCAGTAGTTAATAGCCTTTATGGCATTAATCAACTACTATTGATTTGGGTGTTACGAAAGGTCCATGGAATATTTGGTAATAACTTATAACCTTTATGGCAATTATTTGGTCTTAATGTGCATATAATGCACGGCTGATGGTATGCTATTTACCATATACCTATATTTTACCCTTATTTAAAAGAGGGAGTTGTGAAGGACCAACACAGCTCCAAAAAGTTGTTCCAAATGTAAGTTAAGTTGTACTATGTTAGGGCCCACTTTATTCAACAAGTATTGTACTAGCATTTAAGTTGTAGGATCCACTTTATTTAACAAGTATTGTACTACATTATAACTTGCCGTGTAATTTCTTTTAAGTCCCCACATGTCTTTTAAGGGCAAATTGATCACTGAACCATATTGTATGTGGCAACTTAATAGCCTAAAGTCCTTTGTGTCCATTAATATTGCTCCACCTGTTAGGCAACATTTAAGTCATCTCTATCTTCTTTGTTTTCTCATCTCTATCTTCTTTGTTTTCTCTCTTGAATATTAGAATTTTAGAATTAGAATAGTTGTTGCAAAAATTCGAGGTTGTGATGATGATTTTCTTCTTTGTTTCTCCGAGAATGAGAAAATTGATAGCGTAAGAGAGCAATCGGACTCGTATCTTGGCGGGGCAACCCAGATGGAAGGTTATCCTGCAACCGGTGCTTGCAGTCATGGCGGTGATTCCAATCTCTCTTATCGTATTACAAATCCGAGCTTCAATGTTTAAATTTCTTAGGGTCTATTGAAAATCGCATCTTTACCTCATCAAGATAGAGGTGAGACTACACTGACTTATTGTTGTTGCAGTTGGAAAATTCGCA